>BMAV01006213.1:47184-199535 GCA_019973955.1 Trichonephila inaurata madagascariensis | reverse complement strand
GTTCAAAATTACGAGGTCCGTCGCCAAAAGCTCTCGTGTAGCTGAACAGTGCGACGTTCATATTCACTCACTCACTCACTGATAGTCACATTTCAACTAAATGAGTTGAATGATTGCTTATGGTATTAGGCGTAGGCCTAGTCACATGGACAATAGTCTTCACATAATACCGTCTGGCCACTTTTGTCAACTGACATGCAGTTTGAAATTCCCTGTGTATCGGGGAATATGTACTGAAATAATATTTGACCATTAAAATTATCCGGATCATAATCTTATTAAGAATGAGTCGAGGACAAAACGAGGCTCTGGGCCCAGTTGGCTCATGCCTTACGATATCTTCGACTATAAAGCAACACAAGAACTTTTGGCGCCGGACCTGGTCATTTTGAGCTAGTCAAGTAATGGAAACACACACAACACCTGAGGTTTCTCTCCTTGTTTTCCAAACTTTCACCCCACACCTACGTGGGGACTTAAACCACGACCAGGAAAAATATTTTAACTTGATCCCAAAATAGAGTACTTCTTAATTGTACCAACCTCAGTTTTTCTTGTAATAATCAAGCAAAAGATCTAGTTGGTTAATTTCTTTTTATAATAATTTTTTAACGTACTTATCATTTACGAACTGAAGAAAACAACGACAAAATTTATTCAATTGCTCGGTTGGGTGGCGTAGTTGGTTTGGCCTTGTACGCCCAAATTTGTGGGCTCGACCCCGGCCCAAATCGTTAGATTTTCAAGATGCAAAAAAAAAAAAAAAAAAAAAAAAAAACAGCGTTTAGGTCATATGATTATGGGGCGGGTAAAAGATCCCTCGAGTAGTGCCTGTTTGGTTGGGATGCTCTCAGCAAAATTAAATTCCTGATACGGTTTCGCATCGTCAGAGCCCAGATGCCTTCCCCTGGGGAGGAAACAGGGCGTCAAAATTACTTGCGGTGATTAATATACCACCTATATGGTGCCACACTAAGAAGAGATACCAGCTTCCGAGGGATGGCAAAATACCACACAATCCGCAGCCCCATTAGAGATTTAAAAAAAAAAGTTTATTCAATGGAAACGATTGTACTTTTCAATTCAAAAGTGTCCGGAGAGGTTTCTGTCGAGTTTTGATACTACTCAAGACTGCTCCGTGGGTACATTAAATCTGTTGCGACTCCAAGTTCTCATATTGGCGGAGTATTGAAGTTTAGAGAATGAGGGCGCTAACTTGGATCTCTCCATCGACACTTGATCCTAGTTCAAAAGTACGAAATCGGTCGCCAATAACCCTCGATTTACATCTAAGTGAGACATTAATAGAAGCCCAGTGGCAGCGTATTGTGTTTCCACTCCACAGGTCCAGGGTTCAAACCTCGGGCCGGGCAAGGTCGACTCAGCCTCTTATTTCTTCAGTGGGTCGATAAAGAAGCTTGCTTGGGAGCAAAACACTGGGGGTTTCACGTCAGACTGACCCCCTGACCGGAACATCTACTCATGTATCTCAGTGCCCTAGGTAATGAAAACTGAGATAAACACAGAAGGCGTTGACCCTCATTTGCTGTTGCGCCCCCAAGTTTAGTTCAGAGACGTTTCTAACCAATCATTCTGCTGGTGAATTAGGTTTTATGCGAATCAATTAAAAATTAATTTTTAATCATCTCGATAAATCAAATGATGACAACTCAAACGATAATTACTATAGCGTTTAATATATTTTATCACTTTTTTTTTATTTCTGATCACACATTCTGCATATTTATATAAATATTATAATTACTTTCTTATTTAATTGGTTTCTTTCTAATTTGTTTTCCAAAAGAAAAAAAGTTTTTTTTTTTTTAAGTAATATCAATTGATTTTATCAAAAGCGAGAACTGAAAGAAAAAAAAAATCGAATCTATTGTTCTTAAGAGGACGCCGCTTCTCAATAAAGTTAGAACAATATTATCTATTCAGCCGACATAATCCCTACCGTCACTTAACTCCTATTTTGCTTATTTTACTTAATTTATTTACCAAATGATCCGATTTATCAGAACAATCTAACTACGACAATACGACTTAAAGAAAACGATACAGTTTGACAGTAAAGATCTTTAAGTTTGATGATTCATAAACCGGATGATTGAGTTTATCATATTGTACCTTGCTTTTTTTTTATTTTATTTTTTTTATGGGACCAGACCACTTAAAATCGTTTGGTGACTCATCCCTTTTCTATTGTTTTCGCAAACGATTGTTGCACCTGCCTCTGATAAAATATTCTTCGCGCTGGCAAGGTTAGACATGAAATATAAAAGTTAAAAAACAAATAGAGAGAGAGAAAGAGCAGCTCATAATTTTTTTTTTTTTTTTTTTTTTTTGTGGTTTTCATGAATCATGTCAAAGACCTCAGGGTTTGATTTTAAGTTTCAATAAGGTGAGAAAATTCTTTGTTTGGTTCTCAAGGAAGAGAAGCATAACTAAAAAAAATAGGAAATTGAAATATAACGTCAATTTATAAGAAAGGTTTCTGATCCCGTGTTAAAAATGTCTGGTTTAAAATGGGCGATGCTTCCGATTTACATTACACGTGAGGAAAACTATAACTAATTTACAAATAATTAAATTTTTAATGCTCAAACATTTGAAAAATTGTAAAAATATGTATACTTGATATATACCGAAAAAAAAAATTGGAAAAATTAAAACTGCATTGTTTGATAAAAAAAGATTAATAAAACGTTCCCATGTAAAAAGAAGTACCGTAAAATCTGACGTAGAATGTGTATATTTATCATCAAAAATAAGATAGAAATTTACGAGTGAGCGTTATACGCCGGGTATAAAAATGATACCTTTAAAAATTAAAAAAATATGAGCATAAACAAATTAGGCTCTTCTACATAGATCGAAATACTATTTATTTAAAAGAAATGACATTCTTTATGAATTTAAAGGGTTGTAGTTCTAGAAGTATTCTATTTCTCCAAAATCTTGGGATAATACCTTGAATAAATGACTTCAAAACGTAAAAGCATTGCACACTTACATTTCAGGTTTTTTCGTAAAAAATGGAGTGCGCGTTATACAGCGAATATACCTTTAAATTAAAAAATGCAGCAAGAAAGTATAGGTGCGCACTATACGCCGGATTTTACGGTACAAATTCTTATTTTTGCCTCATAATCATCAATCAGGATAAAAATTTGGTTTATTGATGCATTCATACGATTACTTATGTAGATCAGTTCTTGATGATTTGTCCAAGCACGGCGTTTTTAAATAAAGTTTATATAAATACGTTTGTAAGATAAACTAAGTAGTTTATTACCCGCTTCGCTGAGAATTTCATGGTATTATAAGACTAAATGTTGTTTTTAGATATCAATAACTTGTCCTTGCATTAAGTTTTCGATTGCTATCAAAAAAACATTCTTGTAAGCCTCACCCCTTCATTTAAAAAGGACAGGAGGAATTTCTAAAGCGGAAATATATTTATCATTTAAACCCCCTGTGTTCCCCTTTAGGAAATCGATTGTGTGGTATTGTAGTTGAAGGATCCAAATCAGGTAATGTTCTCATGCATTACAAATGTAATCTGTAGGATGACAAAATGAATGGCCAAAACGCTATAGTATTTGAAATCTTTTTAAAACAGGTTTGCGAAAAATCTGTTGTTCATTTTACTGACACATCTAGTGCTTTCTTGTATTATTCGAGGTAAATTTACTTCAAAGAAAATCACAGCACCGATTCACGCGCAAGCAAGCAGAATTCTCTATTCTGCCAGTACTGGCAATCTTCGGAACTTTGACCAAAGTGAAAACCGCACGGCGCCAGTAAAAGACTGGCGCCACGAGCTTTAGAAATCGGAAGAACAAAGTGAATCAGAGAATTGCTTGTTTTTCACAATGTAAAGAATCGGTTACATTTCCTAGGTAAAATGCGAAAAACTTTTATGTTGTAGGTAAATCCGCACTTTTAACTGAATGCACTGGCATAGCCTGTCCTATGTGGGCCTTGTATCAAAATTCTTTGGGAGCCTTATAACATTTTAGTAGGATTGTTTTGCTTACACATATTGGAGCCCCTTAGCTTGGGGGCCCTGCATCAATGATACGGTTGATACGGAGGTAGCTACACTCTTGACATATTGAATCAGGTAATCTGCGGATTAATACTTAAACATGCACATAAATCAGTGGCGTGTACACAAGCGAAGGGAGATACAAAACTCCCCATCGACCATTTTTTAAAAATTTTTACAGTAGAGAATACCTCGGCTTCTCTACATAATTTTGAGAATGTAATGCCCCTCCCACTTACCCATCAGAGAGGTCTGTGTACGCCATTGACATAAATGAGATCTTGCACTAGAACTACGTTCATAACCGTAATTTTGAAAAAGTTATAAAAGGATTTTTTTTTTCTGTATATTTAATATCACTTGAATTAGGATATACATTTAAAATTGTTTTAAGAACATTATTTCAAGAAAACAATTATTTAAAGGCAATTTTTTTTGGCAAAAAATGATATTTTCAAAACCTCTTCTAGTGGAAAATGCTTTTATAGTAATATTATTTTACTTATATAAGCTAGGACTTCAGAGCCAGAATTAAGATTTTTGAAGAATTTACATTATTACTTCTAAAATATGTATTTCAGAAATCCTAGTTCAGGCCCTCACACACGAGCTATACGTAAAAACATTTCTACCAAGTTTTACATATAAATATATGAAAAATTCGTTGAGTTATCCCATTTAAAAATTATACATTTCTAAAAACAGAGCTTTTTAGAAAATGGATTTCAATATAAAAATTACATAGGAAGAAGAAATAGATATATCATTTAAGTCAGCTTTTTTTAAAAATAGTGTCGCCAGTAAATATTTTTTAAAATAGTGGAAAAAAAGAATGTTTATGAGATAGCTTCATCTTCCCGTTTCAGAACATCAATTTCTGCTTACTTATTAATCGAATTTATTTGAATCTAAGCCGCCGTTGATTCTAAGCAGCAACCCAAATGCTAAGCACATTTTTGTGAAAAAATAAAAAAGTAATGTACAAAGGTTTGTCGATATCCGATGTTTACGAAATTGAAAAGAAAATTTAAATTGAGATCTTATAAAAAAAAATGAATTAATGCATTTTGCTCGTATTAAGAACTTTTAAATTCATGAATCTGTAATTACTCTGACCGTCAGTATCATGTTCAATTTCCCTTATTCAACGAATAATTCCGCCTTCGATTCGAAGCCGCACCCGATTTTCAATAGCATGAACATTTAAAAAAAAGTGCGTCTTAGATTCGAATAAATACGGCATTTATTTTGAACTTATCACATTAAAACATTTATGATTCCAATTCTACGTTTCGCAGCTTCAAAAAAAGGTAGTATTAAGAATTCAAACATTTTTTTTAATATAAAATAAACAAATTCGATATTTTCTGCATAATTAAAGTTGTTAACGTAGTTGAATATCATGATGGTAACACATACACACGTGAATATAATATATTCATTAGATATACGTAAGATTTCTGCATAAAAGGTAACAAATAAGACATCTATCATCAAAGTCTATAAGACATCTAAATCTATTACAGAAAAATAAGTACATTATTTACTTGAATCTAAGCCGACCTTTTTTCTAATGTTAAAGCTCTTCAAAACTAAGTGCTGCTCAGAATCGAAGAATGAAAAATTCGTTGGATGTGAGAAATTGAACATATATATAATACTGATGGTTAGAGTAATTGTGTGGTATGTATTTATAAAAGTTTTTAATACTATTAAAATAAATAAACCATTCATTTCATTCATTTATTAGTTCACCTTTTAATTTTTTAAAATTTCTTAAATATCAGGTACCTTGATAAATCGTTTTGCACTATTTTTCATTTTTTCAGTGATTTCACATTTTTCAGAATAATGTGTTGAGAATTAGGGGTGCAGCTTAGAATCGATGGAGACTTAGATTCGAATAAATACGGTAATTCTATTTTAAAAAGTTGCTGGAGGAGGAATCTTCTAAAGTTGCTGACATAATCAGGGACGTCTTAAGGCATGGGCCAGCTGGACCTTGGTCAGGGCCTCACCCTCGGTGAGGCCCTCGTTTCGTTCTGACTCCGTCTTAATAAGATCATGATCCAGATAAGCTTAATGGTCAAATATTATTCTGAATTATGAAAAACGAGGACTTTAAAACTGCATGTTAACCGGTAAAATTGGCAAGACTGTATTATTATGTGATGACCGTTGTCCACATGTCTAGGCCTAATACCATGAACAATCGTTCTACTCATTTAGTCGAAATGCGGACATCGGTCGAGCCACTTTATGCCTAAGTTTCGGAGATTGTGAATCGTGCACATTAATTTGTTTCAAATTACCGCATGAAGGAGTTTTTGACAATGTTTGCTACTATCTAACTTTAAAGATATCAGGTTGGGACTACATTTGCGTAGAGCCCACGACCTCAAAAAAGCTTAAGATTTATCTGGGCCCAGGGCCTTAAACAGTCTTAAGACGTCCCTGGTCGGAATAGGACTCAAAACATCTGAAAATTTTTTGAATTCAGAAAATGCTCTAACAGTAATATTATATTTTGATATACTTTTTCCCCCGGATATGAACAGCGATCTATTTATAGTCTCCTGTACCGTAATACTGAAAGTATGTTTGATTTTTCATGCTAAAAGAAGAAAAAAAAAATGTTTATTTATGGAGTTTCTAAGTTTTAAAAGGCACGGGGAATTAACGATTTGATTGTTTATTTACGTAACAATAGTATTGGCGACGGACCTCGTAATTTTGAGCCTCGGTCAAATGATGAGAACAGCTCATAAAGTAATTAATGGCTTTAATATGTGACAATGACATTGGTTTATATGAGTATTGACCCCTTTCTCTGCCTGAAAATGCGTTCCGAGTTCAGATCTCAAGTTATTTTTTCAATTCCTACTATTAGCTCTCTCTCTTTTATATATATATAATATAAATCTTGTTCAAATTTTCAATTGCTAATAAAATACTTTCTATTCTTCCAATCAAATTCAAATAATTTTTTTTAAACTTGTAGTGGATGACACTTGATATTAATACAGTTTTTTCAAATATTAATCCATTAATTAAATTAAGTTGAATTAATTACTGGTTTTCACATCAACTTAGATTCGTCTTCATTGTTGTAACAATGTAACCGTTATAACAATGACAAATGTTGGCGTTGAGGACAGATTTTTCAGCCAAACTAGCCAAACCGGGTGTGCATTGTTCCAACAATGCAGACAAATCATGCTTTTTTTTTTTCAATTCCTACTTTTAGTTCACTCCCTCCTTATATATATATATATATCGTTCAAATTTTCAATCCTTAATGAAATACTTTCTACCCATCCATTTAAAGTAGGAATTGACTTAAATTTTTTTTTTATATTACTTGTTTACATTTTATATTACTTGTTTTAGCAACTTTTTAATATTGAAGCTGTTTATAGCGACATTACTCAAATTTTAATGACACAAAATAAGAAAAAAAAGGATTAAAAATAGTTTACAAAACATAAATGCGTTTTTTACCTAATTCAGCAATTGTTTGAAATGTTAATTTCATTTGATACACACACGCACAAATTACTTTCCCGTAAACACAAAGTAATCAAGCGATTCTAAAGACTCTCGTGTTTACAAGAATTAACATTTACCAACCTATAATAATAATCAAATTCTAATAAAAAAAATAAGGTAGGTTTTAAAATTTGAAACACCTATACAAATAGTTACTTTTCTAAAAGAATAAGCAAAAAGAAATACTTTTTAAAAAATTTAAAGGGTAATTATAAAATTCATATTCATTTTCAATAACATGTTCTAATTTTAGAACTTTAAAAAAAAAATAACATGGTTTCTTGAATAAATAAAAAAAGACCAAACGATAAATACCGAAAAAGAACATTCCACAATAATTCCCATATTCGAGCATTATTTCAAACTGAGATAAAACAAAAAAGTTAGCAGTATTAAACTACAGTTTCATTGGTAGATAAAGATAAAAACTTGGGAAAACTCTTTTTAAAAGAAAAAAAAGAGGAAGAAACTTTTCCATTTCTTTTTAGTTCTTATTTTTATTTCGAAGCACCTAAAACAGAGCCCCAACTAAGTGCTCAAATTGAAGATCAGAGCAGCTCAGAGGTACTCATCTGCTGGTATTGTTCGAATGCAGCTGGGGAATAAAGCTGTCCCCCACGACCTTTAGTAATCCTAATCGGATAAATATAATCTTTAGAACTTACTCCACTCATCTCTTGCTTTTCCACACTTTCAAGTTGAAAATAAGAACCGGGAACTTTTTTAGATATCTAAAAGCAGTTTTGTTGCTAACATTTTTATGAATCATTATGATTCAGCTCACAAAAATGGGGCGAGGGGGAAATGATGTTCATTTTGTACAAAATAAAAATGCAGATCATTTAAAAAAAAAAATTAGTAAGCATTCTATATAGAGTAGAAATACGTTTTTCTAACCTATATCCTGCGCTGTTGTATCTCTATCTCATACTAAGTCTCTAGTTTAAGAGGTTTTAACAACAAATGTTAATGGAGAGTTTCGTGGATTGAAGTTCAAATGGACTAAATTCATGTGACGTCATAGTCACATGATAACTGAGTCACGAGTTTTCAGCCAATCAGTTCATAAATGAATGTGACGTCATAATTATGTCATAAATATAATCACGCGGTTCCAGCCAATTAGTTCATGTGCTTCACGGTTGCCAACTTTAGCTTTTTGCAGAAACTTTCTTTTAGAAAGTACATATTTGTCAAAGATATAATAATGCACATAGTTAAGCAAAATGCAGTTAATTTAAAAGTATTCGTATAATATAACTTTTTTTTAAATTTGGAATCTGTTTGAAGAATTTGTGAACACGTGAACTTTTTACCCAATCATCAAATTTTAAACATTATCTCAACTTTATAAGTTGAACCACTAGTATGTCAGTTTTTAATCAATGGGAAACACGTGATTTCCTTTATCATGTGACCATCATGAATTTAGTCCATTTAGTGTTAAATTACTTAAACGTTATTACTTTACGTCATAAATTGGCGAAATACATGTGACATCATAGTCACATGATAAATAGAACCACGCGTTCCAGCCAATCACTTCACGGCCTTCACTATTATCAACTTCTACTTTTTGCAGAAGTTTTCTTTGAAAAAATACGTATTTTCCCCCAGTAATAACATACATAGGTAAATTAAATGCATTTAATTTAAAAGTTCACATATAATAAAAGTACTTTTTTTGAAAAAAAAAAAAAAATGAAAATATTTGAGAATTTTAATATTTGAACAACTTTACCAAACAATCAAATTAGAAATTTCATTTACATTTTACTTGTAGAACAACAAAGTGAAGTCTAATGTCAGTTTTGAATTCAATGAAGAACACACGATTGTATTTATCATGTGGCAGACATGAATTTAGCCCATGGAAAAAAATAGAAAAACTAAATTTAAAATATTTATAAACTGAACTTAAAAATTTTTTTAACTCTTTGAACTAAATTTCTCCTTATTTCTCATATATATTGTTAAAGAAATTCATAATACTATAAATAAATGTGGAAGCACATGTAACAAAAATTAAACTTGTGGTATTTATTATATATATTTAGATTAGGTAGTTAAGGGGGGACTCACTTTTTATTTTTTCTTTCTCACATTTTTTAAATGTTAACATAATCCTAATATTATATCAGGTTTAAAATCGTTCACTTTAATTCGTTGCTAAGCGACGGCATAAAAAGTAGTGATCACACCATGATTCATAAATAATGTAATTTTTTTTAATTGAATTTAACAACAGCTGCACATATAGATTGAACTTTTTTTTTTCATTATTTACTTTTTTCCTTTTGCTCTAAAAAGAAAAAAAGAAAAAAAAAGATACCACTCAGATGAAAAGAAGAAAAAGGTTAAAAACATTTATAAAAATCAAATGCCGATCCATTATTTCTAAAGCAACGGTTTAACTTTTTTTAAAAAGTTTTTTAAGACTTAGAAATTTTTTTTAAAAAACGTTTTTATTTCTGAATGATTTAAATTCATTCCGTCAAAAATGGATGTTTACAATTTCAAATTTTCTTTAATAAAAAACTGACATAATCACGAAGTGCCACTATTTTGTAATTTCATACTTTAGTCACGCAAGAAAATTTTGCATAAAATACTAATACTTATTTCTCACTTGATGATATCGCGTATTATTTTATTTATATATATATATAAATATTTCTAACGATTCTTTTACAAACTCTCTTACTTTCTAAATTTTAAACAAATATTTTGTTCTAATTAATCTTAATTTTATTGAATAACTTTCAAAATTAAAATTTAGAACATCATATATCATTTAGTTTTTCTTCCATCTCGCTTTGAAGCATTTTTCATATTACTTTCATTAAAAAATCCCTACTGTGATGTCATGTTTTATGTATAAACTCTGTATCTACTGACTTTTTTGCCTCCCTAAAAATTATATGGTTTTAAGATATGTTAAATATCTTCCAGGTATCAATTAATATTTTACATCTTTTTTCCAATTAGGTGGTGAATAAAATTAATATACATAAATTGTTATTGGTCTTGCGCTTTTATTTTAATTCAACAAAATATCACTTGTATAAAAATCCATTAGAAAATAACTATAAATTCCGAAAATATGAATGTTTCATACAATTATTCCAGTGTGATCAATTTAAGAAGTTTGAACGTTAAAAAACTTTGTTGATTGGACAATTATTCCAACTTTGTTGTGAGCGTAGGATTTTATATGAAATTTACGACAGAGCTTTGCATCTTCAATTTTATTAATAACTTTTCATCCGTCAAACTTCATAAAACTTTTTACGCTTCGTTTATAAATAAAGCAACCATTGGAAAAAAAATAATAAAAATCTAATATTTTTATTCAGAGGAAAAAAACTGAATCCTCAACTCTCACTCTCTCATTTTTGTCTCCACTCAAAATTTTATGTTTTAAAGACATAAAAATCTCCTCCCCGATATCAATTAAGACCACCCAAAGCGATTCCTTCCTTTATTTTTTTACAACCACCCCCACATAAAAAAGAAATCGGGAGCTGAACCCTTTTTTATAACCCCGGATTTACGAGCTCTAGCTGCCTTTAACACTTTGAGAACTGAATCAGAGAGCATGGGATTGGGATGGCTTCCTTAATAGCATCCGCGGGTGGCAGTCACGTGATAAATTCCACCCCTCATCATTCCCCGGGGTAGGGGGTTGAAAGGGGTGGTCTGTTGTGGATATCGTTTGAAAGATAGATTCGTGTTTTGGGATTACTGAATAAGCTAGGATTTGCATGTGGATTTCAGTTATTCGTTTCAGAAAGATATTATGTTATATTGATACATATTCTTCAACGTACAGATGTTATTCGAATTTAGAACATTTTTAGATTGAAAATTGGCTTTTAGGCTGAAAAACTGTCTGAATATAAACATTAAATTTTACTATATTAAGGCGAGTAGGAAACTTCTATACCGACAATGTTAAATTGTCTGTTTTCGATGTAACTTTTCTCAAAATCTGTTATATGTACATGTTTAAAATTTTCATACAATTAAAGTACACCTTTCTCATTATATTGAAATGAGCTTTTAGCTAATTTTGACTTTTTTCATAATTTATAAAATATTTTATCAAACATATTAAAATTTGACCCATTTTTTAAATAAAAAAAAATTTGTAAGAAATGAATTTTTGAGTTTTTTACAAAAAGCTCATATCAGTATATATTAGCTATCATTATAAATATATGATAAAAAATTTAAATACCTGTGAGCAGTAGTTTCTCAGAAAAGGTACATCGAACATCAAAATTTACGTTTTGAGATAAATTGATTTGAATGTATACCATGAGACTTCTAATCAGCAAGGAAATAAAAAAAATAAAGGGCTCAATTTACAATAAAAGATACATGTTTTGGTTTATATCAGACGTTCAACTTTTTAGCATAAATGGAATGCTTTGTTTACATTTTTCGCCATTCAAATGGGAGTGACCCAGTTCCAACAATTATTTAAAAATAGGTTTTAAAAGCTTCTAATTACTCTAGAGGTTAAAGTAAGGTATTTTTAGAAAGGTTAACATGTATACAATTTAAAAATGTAAAAATCTCAAACTGTTAAAAAAAAAAAAAAAAAAGAAAAAAGGATTTTAGTTTTTTAACACCCTTTAATATGTTATACTATGCTATGAGATTAACATATTGATATAAATCCTAAAATTAATGCGTTGTACCTTAAACATTCTACGGGGAACATCATCTTTTACTATGTTTTTCATTTCTGCTTAAATTAATTGCTTAAAATGTATTAATATTTCATCTTTTATTCTGCAATGATAAATGAATCTGCAATATTATTAATTAAAGAGAAAAAGCTAGGGGATTTATGAAATACTTCTGAATTTTCAAGTTGTGTATGCCATGTTTAAATTTACATCTTCCTCTTACTCACTGCAACTCCATTTTTTCTAATTTAAGTTTTGATACAATTAAAATAATTGTTATAAATTATTTTTATGTGGGGCGTATATTTATACTAGAACAGTTTTCGAATTAAAACGTGTGTTCCAAGCTCAGATCACAACCTTTTAACAATAGGCGACCTTTTCTCTAACTAGTTTAACCCTTTCAGGGCTAAGAAATATTTGTTTCCATTTTAAATTGGTGCTTGTCGAACTTAATTATATTATTATCCGTAATTTTTATACTGAGATTTTCAAAATAGAACGTATGACGAGCGCAATTATCTTGAATGGGAAATTTTAGAAAGAAAAAAAAACTTTTTAATCAATTGGTGCCAATCAAAACATTCGCGAACTCTATTGTTATTGTTTCAGTTTGTTTTGTCAAGTAATAATATATTACTGTGTATTTCTCGCATGTTTAAGGTATCCGACTACGTTCGGAGCCGTGATTTTAAAAAAGCGCAAAAATGGATAGTATTCATGATATTTAGTCACTTAGATTAGAATACATGTATAAAATTGTTTAAAGGACATTTTGACAAAAAAAAATTATTTAAATACAATATTTCGGCAAAAAATTAACTTAGAATAACCATTTTTCAAAATGTTCTCCTTTTATAAAGAAAATGCTTCTAAAATAATATTTTGTGTGTGTGTGCTTATATAAAGTAAAGACTTCTCCAGAGAGTCTGAACTAGGATTTTGAAAAAATTCACATTATTTTCAGAGTTACAACCCATCGAAATATATAATTATCGGCGTTTTTTTCTTAAAATTGCTCCCCTCTGTTGTCGTAAAATATGGATAAACCTACTTCTATGTTATATATTTCAAACATTCTAGTTGAGCCTCTGTACAGAGGTCTGAGCTATATACAGGCAAAATATTATTATAATAAAAGCATTTTTCGCAAAAGTAGAATATTTTGAAAATGTGTCATTCTATGTTCATTTTTTGTCAAAATATTGTATTTAAATAATTTTTTTTTGTCAAAATGTCCTTAAAACATTGTTATAAATGTATTCTAATCTAAGTGACATTAAATATCATGAAAATATTATCCATTTATACGCCTTTGAAAAATCACGGTTCCGAGCGTAGTCGGATACCTTAATGCTATTTGAAAAGTTTAATTTTGTACAATAATAAAGCATAGTTGATCAAATGAAAACAAATGCATGATACAGCTGAAAAATCGGCTTCTTTTTGTGCATAGGATAGCAGCGTTCCTATCCATACGTGCTCCCCTAAATATTCTAGAGTCTGTCATCTGACATCGCCCCGAAACTGATGGCCGTGCATTCCAACAGCTGGATTCGACACCTGCAAGCCGGAAACTTCGAGTGTAATTCGAGGTGTCAGAGAAGAACCGCGGACTCGAACAGAGAAGGGAGATCGTTGGAAAACACCAAAAACAACGGTCTTTCTCTCTCTCGTGTGGCCTCCTCTCTCACAAATAACATATTCGAAACTAATGAACAATCAATCCCATGAATAACTGCAATGAAAATGTCTATACTGTAATAGCTGTGACAAGGGATTGCAATATCGGACCAAAAGTCCAATACCTGTATTCGGTATTTTTTAGATCTTAATACCGGGATACCAGTTTTAATACCGGTAGTATAGAAGCTTTAGGAAAAGAAAGAAAAAGATACAGGCGTTTCTTTGTTTTATTTTCCAGTTTTATTAGAGAGCGTAAATATCACAAAAAAATTCATTTGTAATTTTTAAATTATAACAGTATATAAAGAATCACAAAAAATTTAAGGAACATCTTATTTATTTAAGTCACAAAAAGAGTATAAATATCACTATTCAGTCAGTGGTACTATTACAAATATTTGAAATGTGATCTTAAAAAACATAATGCATTAATTGTACTGCCATTAAGCCTGGAACGCAGTGGCGCACACAAGGTGGGGGAGGGGCCTGGGGGTCCCGACCCACCAAAGCCCTTGATTTTTTTCCGATTGATTATATTTCTAAGTATATAGTACGTAAAATTTAATTAAATATTTATTAATGATTAATTTTATTAATTAATGCTAATTATTTATTCAATAATTAGTTTTTTACTGTTTTTTGTTTCCGAAAATCAACAAAATCGAAAGGAGATGATACAAGAATGGTGAACTTTTGACCCCGGACCCCCTTGAAAAATTTCTGTGTGCGCTACTGCTGGAACGTAATTATGTACAAAAATTATCAGCTGTCGAAAACGCTCTTTCGGCATCTACGCTAGTGGGTGGTACTGTTAGCAATACGCGATATACTTTTTCCACGTATATACTTTTAAATCTCTCGTCTTCAAATAAGTCGATTTCTCGTCGGAGGGTTTTGGGTATAGCTGATTTCTGTATGGTATTTTAGTTCGTTGAAATTTTTTTAGTTATATCGCTTATTCTAATTTTTGTTCAAGAGAGAGATAATTCATTTTCATTATCGACATTAGTGTGATAATCATCTTTGATAGCTGTACCGAATTCTTCTGAATGTGGATAAGATTTGTGGGTAAAAAATTTTAAGAAAATTCGCTATAAACTTGATCAAATTTGAATTGTGTGGTTAGTCTCTTTTCTTCTATTTCATTTTCATTTATAAAATCATGATGATATGTAAATACCAAGTGAATAATAAACTTCTGCATTTAAAAAATATAGAAAAGTTACACATTTTCTTCAAAACTACAACCTTGTTTTCACAGATACGAATATCAGACTACGAATCCTGCACGTGAGCAGTTTCGCTCTGAACTGTGTAATAGAATATATTTGGCCCGCCTCTTTGGATAATTCACATATTTTATCACTTCAGTTGATTATACGATACAATTTAATATTCAAAATCTAATTAATTTCACCCGTTAGGGATACATAAAAACGTAAAAGGTATACTATTTTGCTAGGTTGGTGATCCCTGGACATATAGTGGAGATAACTTCAAAAAAAAAATTCTAGTAAATACCGAAAAACCGGTATTTAAGCTTGTGAATACCGGTATTACAAAATTGTACAAGTGTCTCAAAATACCAATAATAATGTCTCAAAATACTCATCTGAACAGGATCAGTCCCCTTGATACCTTTAAAAAACCTCAAATCCCCATCCCTATTCTACTAGCCCATTTCCATATAATATCAGCCTACCCCCTGAAAACATTAAAAAAAACTCCACCCCTTTAGTGCCCCTCGAAACCGTCACAGGGGTGTAGGTGAGCCATCTTCCGGTACCACTCTGCATAATTAACCCTCTCTTCACTCCGCATTTTGCACCCCTTTTAAAAATCGTTTGCTGAAAAAGGGAGCAACGAGTGAAAAATGAGCGGTACACGCGCCAAGAGTTTTTCAAGTTTCCTGCACCCCTCGCTGGTGAGGCCCAATGTAACCCTTTTGAAAAAGGCACGCGGTACCGAGCGATTTTTGTGAGGACTGTTGTTCTTTCTTCACGGGGGTGCCTCCACCCTCTCTTATTGTGAAGTAGATGAATTTATGGCATTATAAGCGTGCTTTGTAAAATTAGGAGTATATTTATGTGAATTCGATATTCATGAACAACGTGAGAGTAGTGTGAGAAAGTTTGCAATTTTTTTTAATGAGAACAATTTAAAATGATTTGTCATTCTGTGAATTTTTATTTATTGCTTTTTTTCAATTTCGGTTTTGAAATCCTTTTGTTAAATATTCAAAAGATAATTTTCTTTATGGGCTTCTCTTTAACTAATGCTTATGTCCTTTAACTTATGGCTTTTTTATCTAAAAAAAATTAAGCTTGTTATTGGAGGAAATAAATCTGATTTCAATTACAGGCTTATGAACTCCTATTAGAGATAGTTAAACTAAACTAAGTGGCACAAGAAAGGGGGCCAAGACCTACTGTGCTCATCTCAGTATACGATACCTTTGGGCGCTGAGGTGCATGAGCAGATGTCCCGATCAGGTGGTCAGTCTGAAGCGAAACTCCCAGTGTTTATCGCAACTAGAAAGCTTAGTACTTACTCATTTATCGACCCACCGAAGGGATGAATGGCTGAGTTGACCTTGCCCAGCCCGAGGATAGAACTCCGGACCTATGGTATGGAAGCGCGATACGCTACCACTCGGCCACTGGGCCTTGTAGAGATAGTTACCAAATAATAAATTATTCTGGAAAAAATATATTATTCAGTAATTAATGCTTTTTAATTCTTCAGTTCACAAATAAATACATTTAAAAAGGCTACACTTTTCCCCCTTAAGTGGGTATAGTACGATTCATTTGGAATCAAAATCTGTCAAAAAATCAAATAAAAGCTTTTAATCCTAAGTTATTCGTTGTATTTTTATGTATACCTGCAAAATTTGAAAACTCTAAATTTAAAAAAAAAAAAAATCGCATGTTCATTTTTCTTCTTATCTTTATTTGGCAAAAACTTTAAAAATGATTTATTTCAGAAAAAAAAAAACTGGTTTATCTTGCTTTATAAAATACTGCGTCTTTTTTCCCCCTGTTGTTACAAATGTTTTGTATTAATAGCAATAATCAGAAAACTATCACGTAACAAAAATTCGTATGCATTTTTTAATCAAAGCAGTACTAATTTTTTTTAAAAAAATAGTTGATTTTAATATTTATTTATTTTTGAAGTTAATGCTACCTAAAGTACTCCATCCAAAAAGAAATGAAATGGCAAGTGAACAAGAAACACTGCGACCTGTCAAAAAGACACAAGCAAGAAAAAGTTCATTCTATTTGTCGATCATCTAAGGACAGTAAAATTACAATAACTCGAGCAAAATATGCTAATTTTACCTGCAAATATCATTCCTATTATGTTAGCGGAAAGTGTTTATGATTTGTGTCCTTTATTAAAGTCACGCACATTTGAAATATTTTAGTTCAGTTCGATTGGATTTTTTTTCTCAAATTATCAAAGAAAAATTTAAAAGTACATAAAAGTAGGTGAGTATACTTTCTCTTAATTAAAGTATTCACAGGTTTTACGGTTTTTATCTTGCCCAATAAAAATAATTATAAGAAAAAGTATTGGGATAATCACTAACGTTAATTTCGAGTGCACGCCTTTTCCCAGGTTAAAATGGGGGGGGGGGGGGCCCCCTTTAGTTGTGAAAGGGTAATTGCAGATTTCAACAACAATAAAATAAATAAATTACGGAGAAATTATATATTTCAGACCACTAAATAAAAGAAATTCGAGCATCATATCATAATTAATTTCCCAGCCCCGTTCATTTCTATCAGCCCAGATCAAAATTTGTGACTTCCGAAAATAAAAATAAAAAATTTTTTTTAAGAAAAAAACTCATTTCCCATAAATAAAATTTAAAAACCTACTTAAAACCCATTAAAGTCAAAATCGTACATCACCACTCCGATGCATATCACACGCACACAAACATAGAGGGAAACCATATTGATATTTTTTTTTACAGTCCACTTAATGATTCATTGATATGTACTTGACAGGGTTGTTCCATAAGAGACTGAAACCGATAGTCACCGGATACGGGAGAAGTCGATTCCCAACCCTATCTCTCGCCCATTAGCAGACGATTTTTTAAAACTCTTCCTGCACCCCTTTTTTGGAGGGACGATAACTGTCACGTGCAGTAACAACACCCTTCTTCTGTAAGCTATGGATATTTTTTCCCACGCCTGGGTGCTCTAAGAGAAGTGATAATAGTGAATGGGGTATCATCATCATCGAAGGTTGATAGCGCTCAGACGATTTTAGGGTGGGAAGGAAAAAAAGGATGCGGAGTCAATGGGATAGGGTACTTCTGTTGAAATGATTTCTTGAGAAATATCGTTAAAAATTATGTTTAAGTGATTTCCTTTGGCATAAGCACATGTAGCTGGGAATTGTTACGGTTTGAAAAGGAAGGGGCTATTTTTAATGGAGATCAGGGGGGTAGATTAAAGTGAAAGTGTAAAAAGTTCCCTTGCCCCCAAAGCAGTGGCGCATACAAGGTGGGGGTCCCCAGGTCTGGACCCTCCTCCCATAGCCCTTAATTATTTTTTCGATTGATTATAATTCTATGTATATAGTACGTGAAATTTAATTATTTGTTATTAATAATTTTATTAATTCATGCTAATTATTTATTCAATAAATTTTTTATAGCTTTTTACCTGAAAATCTACAAAATCAAATAAATATGTTGGGAGGCGGATTGGAGCATAATACGAGAACGGTGGACTTTCGATCCTGGACATCCCCTTGAAAAATTCTTGTGTGAACCTCTGCCCCAAAGTGATAATTTTTTTAGAAAAATTGTTTTATATTTATTGCATTGATTTTTAAACTTATTGGGGAAAATTAAAAGCACTGTATAATGGTTTGAAAATATTACTACTTAAACGAAACGGCTATAAATAAAAATAAATATGCATTTGTGTCGTTGAATTCCATGTAGTGAAAACTGAAAATTTGAATCCAGAAGTTGAAAGGATATAAAAAACAAGGTTTTAATGTTTCAATAAGCAATCAATCAGTCAGTTAGTCGTTTCATGTTTAAGGATAGGGTTCATATGGATATACATTTTCCGATAAAAACAACTACAAAATTTCGCTCGAAAAATTATACATCATTTTCTACCTTTTAGATAGCAACGTATTTTATCATGCAACTCATTCGTGCTTAAGTCATCTTTTTCTTTTTGTAAGAAACTTGTCGTTTCCTTACTGCAATGATAAATGGGTTTTCAAGTGAGAAATGCTTATTTAAGTATTTCTAAATTTTAAGAGTACTTTTTTAACTAACGGGTTTGTGTTACAACGTCACAAATTTTTCTCTAGAAACGTATTCCTGGTTTGGAACAGGCCCTCAGAAATAAGCTCTAACGCAGGGATGTACAAACATCAGCCCGTGTGCTACTTGCAGCCCGCAAAGAGTCAGAAAACTAAATATTAAGAATATACTTTTTCTATTTGGATCAACACATAGTTGCGAACAAATTTTTAATTGCATGAAGATCAACAAGAGTAAATATAAATGCCAGTTGGCAGACATTAGCTTGCAGGCTGTGATGAGAATTTCAACAAGAAACCTCACACTACCGATTTAAAAAAATATATAAAAGTGTGATAGGGTATACACATCTCTCTCTCTCTCTATATATATATATATATATGTTTGTTAAAAATGACCTCGCTTCACTCTAACACCGTTCAACCAACCACTTTGATAATTTGCATGTATTTTTTATGCAGAAGGTTTTTGTGTTATCATCTTTGTTGCAACTCATCACCAGGTGGCGCTACAGCATATCAACTTTTGCACCGTTCAATTAATCGTCATGGCCAACGTGGTCGCCAAAAATTATGCCAACTTGGCTCTATCACCAATATTTCGCTATGTTTCTATTGAATCGCTATTATAATGTAAGGAACGGTGTTGTTTGCAAATATCACGATTTTAACATAAAATAAATACAACAGAAAGTAATATTAATGTGATAAACATCCAGATATAAATTATTTACTCTATTTTAAGTGTTTATTATACAGAATTCGTAGCAATGTGTTTCTTTTGCTGAGCAGAGTTCAGCTTAGGAAGGTGTTTTCAAAAATGGGGTTTTATTTGTGTTCAGTTGAGATATGCAAAAACCTTTTTTTTTTTTCTTTTTTTTGTTTGATTTGCAATTCATGTAAAATTAGCTCATTAAAAACTTCTTTATCCTTCAATCTGTATTGTTTAATTTTTCAATTCACCCATGCGAAGAACGGGTATACCAGCTAGTACGTAGTATATATATATATATATATATATATTAGCTGGTATACCTAGCTTGTATATTTTATATATATATATATATATATATATATATATATATATATATATATATATATATATATATATAAAGTGATTCTAAGACTATAGATGCTTTCAGCCATAGATGACATGAAATTTGCACACTAAATAAACTTCATAAAACTAGCAACATTTTAACTGATTTGCTTGGTACCATTTATACCTTTCCTGAGATGCAAAGTTATCTAATGAATGCGATCATTTCAAAAAGATGTGGCCTTCCGGTATCCTCCGCTCCCACAATGCGGCCCTCGAGCTAAAACAATTGCGCGTCCCTTCCCTAATGCATTGTAAGCAGTTATACTTGTACATTATGTTTTAAAAATTAAATTCACTTCGGTCGCTTATGCAAACATTCATACAATTCTGGAGAATGAAAGGGGATTCGGTGGAAGAAGGGTGAAATGGAGTAAAAATACTATTCATAAAATGAAGTAACCGAAAATAAGATGTCTCAAAGTAAAAAGACAATAGAGATCACTTAAAGTATCTTTTATGTTAAAGACGTACTTGAGAACATATCTGAAAGCTGAACAATTATCCCTATCAATTCTTATTCTCAACAATAAAACCATTAAAGAAAAATAAAACTTGAAGTATTGTGTAATTGTTTTGTTTGGGGGAAAGTATTGCTGTATAAATGGCGAATTAATTCATGAATAACATAGAATTCCACCGTGTTTGATTTGAGATTCTTCAAATAAAAACAAAACATGTACCTTTAAATAAATATCTTTCGATACAAATTAAAAGGAACAATGAAATATATTTTCCCCTGTCATTTTGCTTCAGTTCTAAAGAAATTCTTTTTAAACTGACGTTCTAAAAGAATGCGAAAGAAAGATGCACCAAACGACCATCCATCCGGTTGTAGAACAAAGAAAAGCACTTACAAAATATTTAATCTTCTTCGAACGAGGAAGACAAATTATGCACCAAAAAAATCATCATCAACAACAAAAATGTAAAAGCTCTTAAAACCAATTTTTCAAATCTTTAAAATTAATGTTGCTCACATCCCCCTCCTGCATATCCAGTGAAAAAACTTACCAAACGATATCTAAAAAAATAATAAATAATTCCATCCCGGGAACAGGTCGAGAATGGTGAGGGTAATTCAAACCCTGAAAAATTTGAAGTGGCTTATACTTACACACACACAATAATACCCCCACCAAACCTGTGTGCACAACCCTATCTACCCCAAAAACCCTAAAGAATTTAAAGTAGTATTAAAGGGAAGTGAAGAGGGTTTAGAAACGAACATCGACGTCATCAATCAAGGAGCTTGACTTCAATTAAAATAGTTTTCCCGGTTCCGCCGGAACTAGTACCATCGTCTGACAGAACACAAAGATTTTGGACCACCTGTTGCAGCTAAAGGGTTACGTGGACATATTAAAACATGCGGGAAAGGGTGGGGGTTGAAGAAAGGGTGGGAGAAGACGATAGGGTTTTTCCCGTGCTATGGAGTTTTAGTCGAGTCATTAGCAATTAGTGCTCAAGGGGGTTGTCCTCCTTTGTGAGGGTGGTGAAGGGGTTGAGTTATCATCAGGGGCATTGTGTTCGAACGCCGCCGCCGCAAGGACCACCCTGCAGTGGCCCCAGTGACTTGTCACGACAAAAATACCCCGGAATGATTTTAAAGTTATTAAAAATGAAATACTTTAATTTGGGGTTAAAGGAACTGGCAGTTGGGGTTGAAAGTTTTTAAATTTCATAATTCCATAACTTCTTTATTTTTATTTTTACCTCGGACTGAAGAAATTAATTTATTAATATTGGATTCCCGAGTTTTTCGATCGTTTGATATCAGTAGCGCACACAAAAATTTTTCAAGGGGCCAGGGTCAAAAGTCCCCCATTTTGGTATTATGCTCCAATACGCCGCCCAACATATATCTTGATTTTGTCGATTTTGGGGAACAAAAACAATACAAAATTAATTATTGAATAAATAATTTGCATTAATTAATAAAATAGTAATAACAAATACATAATTAAATTTTACGTACTATAGACGTAGGATTATAACCAATCGAAAAAAATCAAGGGCTATGGGGGGAGTGTCCGGACCCCTAGGACACCCCCTTGTGTGCGCCTCTGTTTTAATATCCATGTGTGTCAGGCTCCATTGTATCTAAAACAATATCTATATTTTGATTTTTATACCTCTGTAGTGTACGTTCATAATAACGGATGATCCTCTCATAATGTCGGATTCTTGATCCTTACGTCTTATTGGCTGTTAGCACCTTTTATTGCTTTTCTTTGGTCGGAAGAAATGTCTTTTGGTATTTCTTCTGTTTTCCCAGAATTCCTCTCTGATTGATTGAATATTAACGTCGCACTGTTCAGCTACACGAGGGCTTTTGGCGACGGACCACGTAATTTTGAACCATGGTCAAGTGACGTGGACGACACCTGAGCTGGCACTCCCCTCTCCTAACGGGAGGACATTTCAGCTCTCGGCAGATTTAACGTGCATCGCTGCCCTACACGGCGGGTCTTTAGTGGTACTGGGCTCGAACTCGTGACAAGGCAAGCCACGGTCCGATACCTATACCACTCGGCTACAGCGGCCAGAATTCCTCTCTGACGAAGGGAAGTTATTTTAACTGAGTATTAGTATTTAGATGTGTTGTTGAAACAAAATTCCTTTTTTATTTAATCACGCTTCATTACTTTGCTACTCAATACACTAAAATGGCGACCCGTTCGTTTTTGAACACGAAATTTTAAACCTGCTTTCTTTGTAGATTGCCTAAACTTTGATCTTAAAATATGGAGGATATTTCAGCTGTTAAAATTCCGAAGCTGATAACCGACTAATGCACCAAATATAATTATTGCGTAGCGCATTTGTCTTTCGATATGGCAATGGCCGTTCCAGACATAATTCTTTCACCTGAGAGCACAAATTCATATTCTAAACCAGGGGTGTCCAACACGCGGCCCGCCAGTACGTAAGTTGCGGCCCACCTACTCTTTTTTAAAAAAATTTAAATATCAGATTTTAAGAGTTTTTTCTTTTTGAAATTTATTTGAGGGGAAATTTATATATGCATATATATATATATCTACAATGTATTTGCCTGTTACCTGTTCTTGTTTTAAAATAAATCCTTTTTGATAATAGAAATGTCCTTTAGATTAAAATAGATTTATATTTTATCAAAGTGTTACATTTGATTTTACTACAGTAAATTACTTTTTTTAATAAATTTAGAATTGCATTATGCATATCCTTTACTATGGATGGCACACGATTCTCTGTGTGTGCAACTTTCATTTCTCCTCCTCCTTTTCTGTTTGGAGCAAGAGGCAGTCAGAGATGTTTCTTAAAGTTTAAAAAAAATATTCAGGACGGTTAAGATAAAGGACAATGTATACATAATCGTTTGCGAATGACAGCCCTATCAAATTTACACAATGAGTAACGAAATATCAATGGACTAAATTCATGATGGTCACATGATAACGGCAATCGCGTGTTTCCCATTGATTAAAAATTGACATACTAGTTGTTCAACTTGTAAAGTTTAGATAACATTTAAAATTTGATGAATGGGTAAAAGAGTTCACGTGTTAAAATTCTTCAAACAGTTTTCGCAAAATTAAAAAAAAATATTTACATTATACAAATACTTTTAAATTAAGTGCATTTGTTTAACTATGTGCAGTGGCGCACACAAGGGAAGGTCCTGGGGATCCGGACCCCTTCAAAGCTCTTGATTTTTTCCGATTGGTTATAATTCTAAGTATATAATACGTAAAATTTAATTAAATATTTGTTATTAATGATTAATTTTATTAATTAATGCTAATTATTTATTCAATAGTTAGTTTTTTACTGTGTTTTGTTCCTGAAAATCGAGAAATTAAAAATAGCATGATACAAGAATGGTGACCTTTCAACCCCGGACCCCCTCGTTGAAAAATTCCTGTGTGCGCTACTGACTATGTGCATTATTTTATCTTGACAAATATGTACTTTCTAAAAAGAATGTTTCTGCTAAAAGCAAAAGTTGGCAACAGTGAAGCACATGAACTAATTGGCTGGAAACGCGTGATTATGTTTATGATATAATTATGACGTCACATTAATTTATGAACTGATTGGCCGAAAACACGTGGCTCAGTTATCATGTGACTATGACGTCACATGAATTTAGTCCATTCAATAGGAACACCGCCATTTTCAAGAAAATGGCAACTGTAATATTTCAAACATTATTTCATCATTGCATTATTATATTATATAAATATTATTATATTATCTATGTCTGTATACATGAAAAATAATGAAAACAATAATAATAATTCATTCTGTTTTAAATTTCCCCTCCAATAAATGTTTTTTTGTTTCCAAATCTGACATAAAGGTACATATTTTTTTGTGCAGCCCGCGAGATTCTAATGTTTTTCCGAAGTGGCCCACAATATCATTTGGGTTGGACACCCCTGTTCTAAACTAAAAGAGGAGGTCATTGCCCGATGTGGTAAAAGCAAAAGCCAGGAAATTTGCCGACTTTCAGCAGGAGAAACAGCTAGGAGACAGAAAGTCATCGGAATTATTTCGAGTGATGCTACGGCGCTCGGAATTGCACAATGTATATGGCAGATTCACTTCTCTCTTGGAATTATTTTTACAGCTTTTACCGCCTAATATTCAATCCATCCTAGCAAGTATTCAGCCCCTCTGAGCTCAAAAAGTTTCAGAGACAGCTGATCGTATTTTAGAGGTAACGCTTGTACAGGTAAGTAGTGCATCAAAATATTCCAGTGCCAATTCTGATGATTGCAGTGAATCGAATCTTCTCAAAGAGTTAAAACTTTTACGTCAGGAAGTGAAAGAACTTTAACGTCATACTTCATTACTTGCTACCCAACACATTAAACCTCCCTGCGTTTTTATAATATATCGGTTGATTCAAAATAAGTGTGACCAATTTTAAAAGCATTTAACTATTTATGATGAATATATGTAGTTTTACTGCAGGTTTTATTTTAAAAATGAAGCATTTAAATTACTAATCTAACCATTTTTATTAGTGGGAGTAAATTATAGTACTGAAATTGGATCACTAAACCAGGAGCTAAATTTTACAGCCTTTGAAGGACTGTTGTTCAAATTCTGTAAAAATAAAGCATTTAAAACTCGAAAGAGACATTTTTCTATTGTATTACTATCAGTGGCGCACACAAGGGGGGGATCCTGGGGTCCGAACCCCCAAAGCCCTTGATTTTTTTCCGATTGATTATAATTTTAAGTATATAGTACGTAAAATTTAATTAAGTATTTGGCATTAATGATTAATTTTATTAATTA
Source organism: Trichonephila inaurata madagascariensis (assembly GCA_019973955.1). Classification (NCBI taxonomy): domain Eukaryota; kingdom Metazoa; phylum Arthropoda; class Arachnida; order Araneae; family Nephilidae; genus Trichonephila; species Trichonephila inaurata. Next base: position 173,848 of record BMAV01006213.1, on the reverse strand, counting down.
ATGCTAATTATTTATTCAATAATTAGTTTTTTACTGTGTTTTGTTCCCGAAAATCGACAAAATCCAAAGGAGCATGATACAAGAATGGAGAACTTTCGACCTCGACCCCCTTGAAAATTTTGTGTGCGCTACTGATTACTATCTAAGAATTTCAAAGAGAAATAAAATTTGGCTCGCAATCAAAAGCTCCAGGGAAAAAATGTGAATGAAAGGAAGTCCTTAATGAAAAAGGAAAAAAGAAATTGAAATGAATTATCGCTGTAGAAAATCCTTTGCCTCAAAAATCTATGACAAAGAATCTACAGATACAGCAATCGACAGTTTAGCGTCAGATAAAGAAAATTGGCTATAAAAGAGTAAATTTTCTAGACTGTCATCAAATGTCTGATGGCCGTAGAAAAACGAGAAAAACGTTCTTGGATCTCTGTATTTAATGTTATTCAAAGGTAGATACAAAACATGGATAACTTAGAATGAAGCACTGTTTCATCTTTCATTTACAACTAGCAAAACGAAGATGCAATATATTTAACGCAAAAAACGTCGAAAAGATGCACAATGTTTTTCAAAATGCAAGCTGGCCGTCAGGTGTTAAGGTATGGATGGAAATGTCCTCTCAAGGCTTAACAAAAACCAATTTTCTGCTGAGCTAAAGGCTAAAATTGATGCCAAATACTATCAGAATAAAGTTTTGAAACACTTGATCAGAAAAAATAAACGTCTTTACACTCAAGGAAACTTTGTTTTTTACCAACATTGTGCATCAAATCATACTGCAAAATCAACTACAAAATGACTGAAATATAAAACAAAATAAATTTTCTTCCTCCTGATAAATGACTATCACTATCCCCTGTCTGTGTTCCTTGCGATTATTTTTTTATGGGGATACTTATAAAATCAACTAAAAAGACAAAGAAAGAGCATTTCAAGGGCTCCAAAAAGCAATTTAAGAGAAAGTTGGGAAAAATATCCCCAAAATGGGCGAAAAAACTCTTTTAGCTTAGCCGGAACACTTACGTTAAGTGTTCTGTACTAGAAGAAACCACATTGAAAATTTCATGTAAATAACTTTATTCAATAAAAATTTATGATCCTCTAAAATTGGTCACGCTATTTATGAATCGACCGGTATAAATCATTTTTACAAATCGAAGCAAATTTCTGTGAGATATTTTAAAAATGTCTAAAAAATATATACATTTTTAATATGAAATTATGATGCGCTATTAATAGTACACTTAATTATCACACTTAAGGCAAGACGAGAACTATTCGTGACGGACCTCGTAATTTTGAGAAGCACGGTAAAGTGGCAAAGACCCAAGCCTAAGCTAAGACCCCAGTCTCCTAATTTTCACACTGCATCAATGTGAGGGCTTTGAGCCACGACGTACATAATCTCTACCCGGCGGGTATCAGTGGTCTCGGGACTCGAACTCACGACTAGCCAATGCCCTCCACGAGTTCGTAATCGTGACTACTTGGCTACTGCTGCCACAATAGTAAGCAGAGGTTATTACCAAGGGATTTAAGCGAGATTAATGAAATTTTTTCTGTTTTCATTTTTCGAAGACTCATCAGGATTCATATTGGTATGGCACAGTGGTGCACACAAGATTTACCGATTGCTTACAATCCTATACATATAACACGTAAAATTTAATGAAGTATCTGTTATTAATAATTTTATTAATTAAGGTATCCGATTACGCGTTCGGAACTGTGATTTTAAAAAAGCGAATAAATGGATAATTTTCAGGATATTTAGTGTCACATAGATTAGAATATATGTATAAAATTGTTTTAAGGACATTTTGACAAAAAAAAATTATTTAAGTACATTATTTTGGCAAAAAATGAACTTAGAATAATCTTTTTTCAAAAGGTTCTCCTTTTGTGAAAAATGCTTCTATTATATAATAATATTTTGCCTGTCTATAGCTCAGACCTCTGTAGAGAGGCTCAACTATGATTTTTGAAAAATTCACATTTTCAGTTACAACCCATTGAAATATAATTATCGGCGGGTTTTTTTTTAAAATTGCTCCCCTCTGTTGTCATAAAATATGGATAAACCCACTTCTAAGTTATATATTTCAAAAATTCTAGTGGAGCCTCTGTACAGAGGTCTGAGCTATAGACAGGCAAAATATTATTATAATAGAAGCATTTTTCACAAAAGGTGAATATTTTGAAAATGGGTCATTCTATGTTCATTTTTTGTCAAAATAGTGTACTTAAATAATTTTTTATTGTAATAATATTCTTAAAACCATTTCATGTACATTTTCTAATCTGTGACAGTAAATACCATAAATATTATCCACTTATACGCTTTTGCAAAATCACGGTTCCGAACGTAGTCGGATACCTTAATGCTAATTATTTATTGAATCAATTTTTACTGTTTTTTTGTTCTCGAAAGTCGACAAAATCAAAAGAATATGTTGAGCGGCGTATTGGAGCATGAAACGAGAATGGTGGACTTCCGAACCTGAGCCCCCACCACCACCACACACACACACTTAAAAAATTCCGTGTGCGCCACTGGCCACTACGTAATTTTGACGCCCAATTTCCTTCCCAGATGGTGGCACCTGACCTCTGGCGATGAGAAATTGTATTAAGAATTTAATTTTGCCGAGAGTATCCAAGCTAAATAGCTTATTTGGAGACCTTTAACTTGGAGCTGTTGGTTTTTTTTAACATGAAAATCCTATGACTTGGGCCGGGGTTGAACCTTCAAACTTGTGCATAGAAAGCCAACTCCTAACCACCCAGCCGGAGTTTAATCTGTATTACATTATAATGTAATACATTATATAATTCTTCATATCAAATGCTTTCTGAAATGTTGCTTGTTTTGATCAACCTCTAACAGTAGCTAAAGGCATCACTTCATTTTCAAAGCATTGAGCATTTGTACACAAATACGGAGTTTGCGATTATCCATCTGACGTACAGACATGCAAATAGAAATTAATGACCCTCTGAAAGGGGAGAGTGAATACCACCCACAAAGTAATGGAACACAGTATATATTCGAAAATGAATGGTTGTTGCTAGAAGTTTTTTTTTTGTAAGAATCTACTGTAGACACTTGACTAGTTTGTTAAATGACAATGGCATGACACAGTTTGTTAAATTTCATTTGACCTTTGTATCTAATTTCACTTTTAAAATCAGCCCATTTAATGCTAAGGTCATTTTTAAAAACATACCTAAGGGATTTTTTTCCTTAAAATTCCTATCTGCCCATTCCCCCCACGAGAAAAAGGAGGTACGGGGCATATTGATTAAAAAATCCGTTTTTGAGCTATTAGAGTCGAAATTTGGCACGTATGTTTATTTTGTTGAGTAGAAATCCCTAAATAGTGGATTTTGAGAAAATCAATTCGGAGGGGTGAGTGGGTATAGGAGCGTAAAAGATAATCATATGTTCGTATAAGAAATTCATGTCTTTTTTAAATCGTGGAGACGGCTATAAGAATGTTTTTTCAATACGATCGAACACTTAGTGCTAGAGCTTAAATATCAATAATTTATACATAAACAGTACATAATCATGCAACATGATGAAATACCCGGCGAAGAGGGAGGGTAACATCTAGCCCTATTTTTCAATTCCTACTATTAGCTGCACACTGTCTATATATTTATTTATTTTTATATTTATATATTTATCTTGGTGGAATTTTCAATCGTTAATAAAATACATTTTAAAGCGCTGAACTGAGCTGAAATTTTATATACAGGATCATTTTGGATGACAATACAATATAATTTAATTATAATTAATAAAAATTAAATGATTACAACAAATTATTTAAAGAATTACAAATACAGCCACGTTGGCGACTTAGCGACCCTTTTGGCGACTTGTGTCCAAACTTGTGAAAAGGTTTTTTCTCACGTGTTAAAGCATTCAGTTGGACTGAAATTAAAAGGACAATACGATACTTTAATGATAAATAAAAAAAAACTAATTACCACTTACTGTTGTGATTCTGTCCTATGTATATACATATTTATATTAATTGTAACTATTTAATAAAAAGTAACTAAAATACAATTTTTCGTTGATCTAAGTAGGAGTTGACTTAAAAACCATTTTTTATATTACTTGTTAATATGTTGTCACAATCTTGATGTTTATACTAAATATAAATATAGATACAAATAGAATAATGCACGATTCTAAGCAATAACTTTAGAATACAATATAACTTTAGAACTTTAATAATAAATAGAAGTTACAACTCTTAAAATATGCAAAACCTAAAAAATAACCCAAAATATATTTGTTTAAATTAAGATGATAACAATTAATGTGCTATAACTGAACCAATAACAACTTCATAAATAATTTAATTACCGCATTCTTGACATATTAATTTCGATATATATTGAAATTCAATTATTTAATAAAAAAATATACTCTTATAAAAACATTCGTAATTTTATTTGTGTTCTTCATAATCGCAAGAAGAAAAAAAATTCGTTTTTACTTTAACTCATTTACAACCACTAAAATATATGACACGAAATAATACGTCCCATTTTAAGTAAATTTAATAAAAAATTAATGCCAATGTACCATAACGTTCTCCACATAAAAAAAAGTACAATTCCCCATAAGGACTTTTTACCCTTTTCACAAAACGGATCTTAATTACAGAGACATTTATAAACTTTTAACACGTTTTTTTTCCTTTCCCTGCATCTCACTTTAAAGCTGTGAAGTAAACGACACTACAACTTAATCGAATAACGCGCAAAAAAGTGACTAAAGTTTTTTTTTAAATGAAGTCGATGCTTGTGTTTTTATTGATTCTTTTTTAGTACAAGTAACTTAGAAAAGAACTTTTTTTCTTCTTTCTTTAAAAAAAGTCTTTCTTTTCCCTTTTTAGCAGTGTCATTAAAAGTTGATTTAATTTCAACCTGAGCTTTTACAACTTTTTTTCCCTCCCCGACAAAAGAACTGTTGCAAATGGAGCCGAAAATAAAAGCGTTCAATTCTCTTTTATCTTTTGTTGTCACTTTCAAAAGGCAGAATTCTGACTCCCCACGGACCGAGGGAGGGAAAAAAAGAATGCTATCCGGTGTTCATTTTCTTCCCGAGAATAGAAAAAGGTCCAGACGAGTTTTCTTTCAAAAACAATTATCATCTGACTGAAAACTGTTGGCGCTTCGATAGCGCAAAGCTTTTAACATTCGATTGATGAAATTATCGTGTGGTAATGTACGCGCAAGAGAGCAAGCGATATTTTTTTGCCAGATGATTTTTTTCTTCATTTCTTTTGAGGAGTCGGTCACTTACAATTAGCGTCAAAAGTTTTTTTATAAGTTAAGCAAATTTAAAAAAAAGGAAATTATGGATATAACTGTACAATTGCAGTACACATATTGTAACTACAACCGTAATTGAAATTTCGTATCTGTTATTTTAATTTTTTTGGAATGAATTTTTCTCTTGAGGAGGGTGATAAGAAATCGTTAAAATGATAAACTGAAATACTCATACAATATAGATTCAATGCATCTTTGTTGAAAATGTTCTTTAAATTTAAACACTAATTATTTAAATCAATCTAACCAGTTGCGCATACAGGGATTTTTCAAGGGGAGGGGCTGAAAGTTCACCATTCTCGTATCATGTTCCAATACGCCGCCCAACAAATTCTTTTGATTTTGTCGATTTTCGGGAACAAAAAACAGTAAAAAATTGATTATTGAATAAACTATTATCATTAATTAGTAAAGTTAATAGTTAATAACAAATACTTAATCAGATTTTATGTGTTATATACATAGGATTATAATCAATCGGAAAAAAAATCAAGGGCTTTTTTTGGGAGGGGATTCCGGAATCCCCCCAAAAAAGCTCTTGTGACTGGAACCCCCCTTGTGTGCTCCACTGAATCTAACGAATATAAATACTCATCTTGCATAGATGGCTTTCGTAACACTTTTATTTGAGGAGAACTGCTAAAAAAATTTTTTTGTAAAGATTATTCAGAAAACTCATAACCATAATTACAATAATTCAAGTAACGGTTATTAACGATTAAAGTTAATATTGTCCAAAACGAAAAGCGATGTTTTCATTGGACAATAAAAACTTTTTTTAGCTCTATAAACTTAAAATATAATCGTACAGCGTATACATTTAAAAAATATGTAAGAAAAACCAGCGTATAAATATTTGCTAATTTTTTTTTTTTTTACCGCTGTCATTTTTATGGACACATATGAAATTTATAGTTATGAAAAGTTTTATTCTAAGTAATGTATTTGTTCGAATCCAGGCACACTTTTTATAATGTCAATGCTACTGAAAATCGGACGCGCTTTAGAAATGAAGGCGAATAATTGAATGAATGGGAGAAATTGAACACGATCCTAAAGGTTAGAGCAATTATAGGATCATGTGTGTATTTAGAAGTTTTTGATAGTGGTAAAAGAAATTAATTATTCACTTCTTATTACTCTTCATGTAAAAATTTTTTGTGAATATCGGATGTTAACAAACCTTTTTAAAAATTTTTTCTTATTTTTTCACAAAAACGAGTTGAAAAATTTGGGTACGGCCAGTGGCGTAACGTACACCCCCGCTTCTCGGTGGGGGCAAAGACTATGTTATGGTTTTGTAATTCTTTGTAAAATCCGGCCTGAGGCATAAAACCTGATTTTGCAGGGAGAACCTAATATTCTTCGTTACGCCACTATGTATGGCTTAGATTCCAAAACAATACCTTTATTTCTTATACTGCTAGTAAATAATCATAATTTATTGATATATAATAAATATTATCATTATACTTTATCAAAAAGAATTAATTTAAAAAACATTCAGCTTGAATTTTCACACACAATTACTCAATAATCGCTCTTTAAGGTAACCAGCTAAAAATTATGATAGGAGTATTTCTTTTTAAAATTGTAACATTGATTTACTAATTAACGTCAATAATAAAATACACTTATATATGTTTAAAATAAATATTAAATACATGTTTTGTGTATGACGTGTGTGTAGCTACGCAAACAGATGTTGTTAAAAAATGACATTCTCACAAAATTGTTACTTAAATGGTCGTCTTTCAAATGTAGGAAAATTCTATGCACTTAACAGACAGAATTCTTTCTGAGGTAAATTGTAATTTATTGAGGAATTCTTCAGTAATGATAGTAGATTTTCTATTTACGCCAACAATTATCACATGCATAAATCGACAATAGCACAAATTCAAAAATCACTCTTATATTCAGCACAGCATTTCAAAATCCCATGTCACAATTTCGCATATGGTATATGAAACGCACAGTCGCTGTCAAATGTTTGACTCCAGTGTTGCATCCCTGCATCATTCTAATATAAACATGGTAAAAACCTTCAAGAAGTTTCTAAGTTTTCTGGTCGAATAATCATCCTAAAATCTTCTGGATTTTCCAAGGGATTTCAATCTTTGCCATCAAGTTTTATGACAAAATCTTACATCAGGTACATCACCAACGTCACTTATTCACTTAACATTATTGAAAAGTATTTTCTCTTACTTACAAATGTTCTTTCCAGCCACGATAAAATTTTGGCAGGGAAGAGAATCCAACATTCAGTAAATTTGATGCTTTTTTGAGAAAAATAGCTTGAACTACATTTTGAAAAAATATTATATAGAGTTACTATCAATTCAAATAGTAACCAGTATTTACTATTTAAATATCTCTACTCTTGTATATTATAATATGATTAATTTCGCTCTTAAATTGTATATTTAAATTCTATTCAGATTCCTATACAGGAGTCTTAGGTATATACAAGCAAAATATTATTAAAGACGAATTTTTCTTGGAAAGGAGAATATTTTCAAAATATGACACTCTTTCTTAATTTTTTTTTACCAATAAATTGCATCATCATTATTTTTTCTTGTAATTTGACAGCAATTTTATATGTATATTCTAACTAAACTGTCATCAAATATCAAAAAATTTATTCTTTTATACTCTTTCAAAATTACAGTTCTGAAAGTAGTGAGATATTTTAACCTCAGGAAGAGATTCGAACAATAATTAAAATGATTTCCGTTAATTTAATTTCCCTTTCACTTTTTTAAAACTAACGCCACAGCACTTTTAATCAGACCTACGTAACATGCGCTTATTCGAGTTTGTGTACTTCATTACGTAGCAAAGACGTCATAGCCCATATTTCGTGTTGCGGTTAGTGACGTCACAGACATCGGAAGATATGGTTTCATGTTTTGGAAAAGTAACAAAATTATCGTCTGATACAGTACGTAATTTCCGGTCTGAGGAAAAAAAAAGACCTATGGCATCACGTCATAATTATGAACTTCCGGTTTACAAAAATAGAAAGTTAATCTAAATTGGGCGTAAGCATACTGAGTTAATATTTCAGAGTTATAGTTTTCAAAAAAAGTTAACAACATTGCAAAATGATTCCGATTCTTTCATCAGCTACATATTTGTCTATCAATTGGCTGCTTAGAAAACATAATGTGGTTCCAGTTTCATAATTAAAGTACTTTTAGCTGGAGCGCTTCATGTAAATCAGTAATTCCCAAAGAGGTCGACCCCCACGGGTATGCGATGATTTAAAGAGGGGTCGAGAAAATAATTTGGGGGTACATGAGGTGTAAATAGGGGTCTACGCCCGCGATAGTGTCTCTCATTAAACCGGATCGGGATTTTAATTTCAAAAGAAAATTTAATCAAATGAAAGAAATTTAACCTACTTAACAGATTTACTCTCGTATTTACTAAATTTAATGTTAATTTGCAGTTGTTAAGTTGAAGAATACTTTGACTGTTATAATTACCACAGTAAGCAGCAAATTAATTTGGTTACATTGAAAAAAAAATGTCATTACAAGATGAACTGATCGGAATAGGTAGTAATGGATATCTTAAAGTAAAGTTTAGAAACTTATGTTAGCAATTTTGGCTTTAAAAAAACATACCTGTTTTTTATCCCGAATTATGAAATATATATATATATATATATATATATATTCTGAGAAAGTTTTTAATTACTTTTCCTAGTGAGAAGGAGTTTCAGCGCGGTTGTGTCAATCTCCAAAATGAAAAGAAAGAACGAAAAACACTGGATACTACTGACCGAGGAGGTTTAGGGTTAAACCCGACAAGATGGATGACAAATGTTGAAACTTTGTAATTGAAGCACCAGATTTATCCCTCCCATTATAAACATTTACTTGTTGATGAGCTTTATGTATTAATTAAATTTTAGTTTAATTAAAATGTGATTCTTAAGTTTTATACACTATACTTTACTACTGTTAGAAGTAAGTCATAACTCTAGAAGTTACAGTAAGTAGCTCTATACCAGCTGCCCGAAAGACATTTAAGGTATCCGACTACGTTCGGAACCGTGATTTTAAAAAAGTACATAGATGGATAATTTTCATGATATTTAGTGTCACTTAGATTAGACTACATGTATAAAATTGTTTTCAGGACATTTTGACAAAAAAAATTTATTTATATACAATATTTTAGCAAAAAATTAACTTAGAATAATCTTTTTTCCAAATGTTCTCCTTTTGTGAAAAATGCTTCTATTATAATAATATTTTGCCTGTATATAGCTCAGACCTCTGTACAAAGGCTCAACTAGAATTTTTGATATAACTTAGAAGTGGGTTTATCCATATTTTACGACAACAGAGGGGAGCAATTTTAAGAAAAAAACGCCGATAATCATTTCAATGGGTTGTAACTCTGAAAATGTGATTTTTTTTAAAAAATCTTAGTTGAGCCTCTGTAAAGAGGTCTGAGCAATATACAGGCAAAATATTATTATAATAGAAGCATTTTTCACAAAAGGAGAATATTGTGAAAAAAGGTTTTTCTAAGTCAATTTTTTGCCGAAATATTGTATTTAAATAATTTTTTTTGTCAAAATGTCCTTATAAAGCAATTTTATACATGTATTCTAATCTAAATGACTTTAAATATCATGAAAATTATCCATTTATGCGCTTTTTTAAAATCACGGTTCCGAACGTAGTCGGATACCTTAAGGCAGGAACGTAGTCGGATGGCAGCTCGTCATAGACCGCTGGTCAACATACAATACAGGGGACAAGTCGACGATTTTTCTGTCTTTTCATTCTTCCCCGTCCTTATACCAAAATTTCTTTCTTGACCTTGGAGAATTTCCCCTTTCCCTCTTTCACCCCTCTTTTTTCTCCCTGACCTATACGGACTCTTGGTGTGAAAATAGGACATGTTTGGGCATGTTCTAACATGCACAAACAAGAGAATCTTTCTGATTTTTTAAAAAAATAAGCACAAGTCCACTAAAAATTCGATGAAAAGATATAATGGGTAAATAATTACTATAGCAGTTCATTTTTCTACGAATGAATTAATGATATACAGTGGGCCACAAAAGTGTTCGTACACTTACAATTTCTTATAAAATTTAATATTTTCGACTTATAAAGTTAATATATTGTAATTGTAATTTTTTAATCATATCTGACACTTGTTCTTAAGGTATCCGACTGGGTTCGGAGACAATTTTCTAAAATATAACCTAAATACTTATTTAATTGTTATTTTTTAATTAAGTATGTTGCTCTTTTGCTAACTCTAGAAAAATATACATCACAAAAATAAATAAAATTTTTGCAGGGATACAATTCTCCAATGATTAACTATGCTGTCTATTAAAAAAACTCAAGTTTTACAATAAAATTATGAAATACAGGTGTTCGACATAATAAACACAAAATATTTCTGAAAAAAGTTTTTTTTTCGTATAAAATTACATTAAAAAATAACTTAATTTTAAAATTATCCTTTACTTTTAGCAGAAAGCATTCATTATAATACAAAGAACAAACTCAAAAAATTTCATAAGAATATTTTGTTAACTTTAAGAAATATTACTCTTACCGTTAACCATTTTATGTTCGAAAATAACATTCTTCAGAAAATGCAAAATAAAGTTTATATTTGCAATAAATTTTTTCAAAGATTTAGGAAGGTATTAAAACTCTCCAGATTTGTATGTTGTGCCTTCCTGAACCTCATACTTAACCTTCATTTTTGAAGGGCCTTTCTTTTTTTACGAGATAAGAAACTATCTGGTTTAGAATGCCTCGTAGAACGAACAATTCTCGTTTTGTCAAGGTACCAAAACCATCCTTTCATTTCAGAACATAATTTCATTCCTAATTTTGGAAGTAGAGGTAATAGACCAGCAAATCCAGAGTTAAAAAGTATTATTGCGATATAATTTCTTAAGCAGAGTGTTTGTAGCTGAACAAAGTTGTCCTTCGGAATTATAATCCACACGACATTGTTAAGACTTTCATTGCAGTTCTGAGCTTTCCCGTGAAGACATTTTCTTAGGAAATTTTTATCGCTAAGTTCCTTGTAAGTCTTTTTAATAGAATTAATAGCTGAATTTGGAAGATCTGTTGATTTTTCTTTGAACGTTTCTCCAACAAATTCTGATCTCTGGAAACCTCTTCTTTTTTGGCCTCATTGATCTTGTTTTTTGCATGTCAACTTTAATTTAATTAAAAATAACTATAACTCTATATAAAAGTACTAATAAAAAAGTTATAAAGAGATTAATTTTGAACACAAATGATAAAAAGATAACAACTCGTTTAAATCAAAGCAAACATTGCAATCACAATTAACCGTTGCCTACTTTTAAGGAAAATTTATGTATTAAAAAAGTTATAAAGTGAAATAAAGTTTACTAAACATAAAAAGAATTCGTTAAAATATTTTAAATGAATAAAAATCTCATTTTGCCGGTGAAAATCAATCGAAAACTCACACTTCCGATTTCGATTTGGGCTTACTACCTCAAATAAAAACATCGATAACTTTTTTTCTAATTGACTCAGAATTAAAAGTACGACATTTTTAGAAAGCTTATTAAACAGGTTATAAAAACGGGCTATAAAACAAATTTCGATTTTTTTGATGAAAATGATGATTTTAAACCAGTCCGATTCTTAATGAAATGACATAATTAATTTTTTAAAAATAGTATAACTATTTTTTTTAAAAATTAATAATCAAAAAGCTACTAAAAAATTACTTCACAAAAGTCTTCGTACACTTAACAAAAATCTCAAGATAGCTTTAAATATTGTATTTCTTAATTTAGAACTTAGTAGGATATCTTTTAGTGTCCACAACAGCTTTTAAGCATCTTGGTATAGATTTAATCAGTTTTTGTAATTTCTGCATCGATTTTCCTCCATTCTTCTGTGATTATTGTTTTTACTTCACATTTTGTGCTTAATTGTCATGTTTTATTTATTTTTTTTACATCAAAATCTCACCAAATATATTCTATTGGGCTAAATAAAGTGATTGAGAAGGTGTTTTCATAATTTGGGGACAGTTATAGAGACACCAGTGGCGTTCAGTGAGAGCAGTGCTCTTGGCGTCATTACCCTGTTAAAAAATTAAGTCGTCTCCAATATCCAAATTTCGGGCGGATAATTTAAAATTTCTCTTTAAAATATTTAAATAGAGCTCGTGAATCACAATACCATGAAAAAATACCAAATTACCTAATTCTGAGGCCAATTTACACCCCCATGCCAGAACACCTTCACTTCAATGCTGAAGCATGGAGGTGGAGGAGTACTTGTTCCACATAAATTCATGGGGTTAAACTCCTTATTTTTCATTTACAAGCTATTATAGGCCCATCGGAATCAAAAATGTTGAATTATCTGCCATAACAATCAATTTGCTGTTAATTTTGAATTTTCTGAAACTTAATTCCAAGAACCTAGTTGGATCAATAAAACATGGAGGTGGAAGTGTTCTTGCGTGGGGGTGTAAATCGGCCACAGAATTAGGTAATGTGGTATTTTTTGTTGATATTGGGAATCATGAGCTCTATTTAAATATTTTAAAGAGAAATTTTAAATTATCTTCCCAAAATTTGGATACTGGAAACGACTTTATTTTTTAACAATGACGTCAAGCACACTGCTCTCAATGTACGCCACTGGTACCTCTATAATTGTCTCTAAATTATAAAAACACCTCTCAATCACTTTTTTTAGTCCAGTAGAACATATCTGGTGAGATTTTAATGTAAAAAAAAGAAAACATGACAAATAAACACAATGTGAAGTAAAAATAATCACAGAAGAATGGAGGAAAATCGATGCAGAAATTACAAAAAACTGATTAAATCTATACCAAGACGCTTAAAAGTTGTTGTGGACACTAAAAGATATCCTACTAAGTACTAAATTAAGAAAGAAATACAATATTTAAAGCTAAGTTGAGATTTTTGTTAAGTGTAGGAAGACTTTTGTGGCCTAATTTTCAGTAGCTTTTTGATTATTACTTTTTTAAAAATAGTTATACTATTTTTAAAAAAAATAATTATGTCATTCCATTAAGAATAAGTTGCAGATATTATAAAAAAAATTACAATTGCAATATATTAATTTTTGTTAGTCGAAAACATTAAATTTTAAAAGAAATTGCGAGTGTACGAACACTTTTGTGACCCACTGTATGTTACTTTTTAGGTACTATAAAGACATCAATGGGTGTAATCATTTCCCCATAGTTAGTTTTTTCACTTTGGCAGTACAACTATATATACACAGAAAAGCTTCTCGGTACAGTTAAAGTATTTGCCCATGTTTCTGAATCAATGTTTGACTAAAACTCACAAGCATTTTTTTTTTATATCTTTGCCATTTTTCGTAGGGAAAAAAATCGAGCAGCCAGAAAGAAAAATTTAATAATATAGAGAACGAGGACGGTATATGCTATAAAAGTAGCGAGTTTTAAATATGTGATATTAAGTAATTTTGGTAAAATAAGAATCAAAACGTTAAATGTCTTGTGAAAATCGTGTTTTTTGTTGTTGTCAAAGTTATGTTATTTAAAACCTGATATCTCAAAAATTTATGAATGTATTTCTTTCGTATTTTGTATACATGTTATTTAATGTATGACAAAGGCAATTAACTAAGGATTTAACTCTAACACAGTGCCTGTCAAACTATCAATATTTGTGACCCAATTTTCAATCATAATTTTCATCGCGCCCCCCTCCATCCAATAACAATGTATTGAATTCAATAATAATGTACTCTGACGTAAAGCTACAGTACGACTTTTATTGTAAATCGTACAAATTATAAAGATACATATTAAATTTTGTATATGACAAACTCATGGGGCACTAGTAATTACTAAACTTGTTCTTGTGGCAACTCTGCACATGTAAATCATGGCAAGCTACGTCATCTCTCATTGTACTTTAAGTAATCTGTCTACCAAAGATAGTCCTGCAGTTCGGCACTTCTCGCCAATGTGCGCTTTGTTATTGTAACTTGTTTGTTATATTTTAACCAATCTAAATACTCATTAAAAGTTGATGATTTTAATAAAAGTTAAGTTTGTTTTCAAAACGAAATTTGGTCACTCCTGAGTTAAAATTTATTGGTGGCCAAATTCTTAACTCAGTATTGATGAATTAGTGACCAAATACGTTGTGCCGTACTGATACAATTATAAGTATAATACATCAGTGCAACTATGTATTTTATTTTTTATTTTTTCAGAATGTATTTTGTTTTGTTTTCTTTTCTTTCAGTAAATTAATAATTTTTCTAAATAATCTGTAATTTTCGACTTTTTGATACGCTCGTGCCCCCTGGTAGAGGGGTGGAGGACACGCTCCACAGTTTGAGAAACACACACGCTGCACTAACATTAATAATTTTATTTTTAACAGTTCATTGTAACGAACACCATACATTTTATAAAAATTTCTATAAGAAAATATGTAACGAGCCATAACTTTTTTCAAATTTGAATATATTTTGATTCTAGTTCATTGCCTTTATAACTGTGCTATATATGGTATGTAAAAAAATAATTAAATATAAAGCTTTGTGAATTCCATGTAGAGTGTTTTGAATTTAGGTATGATCTTCATCAAATTTTCCCTAAAATACCTCATTACATTAAATTTAAACCTTTAATATAATCATTCCATCATGTCATGCAATCATCAACCGTGTCATATTTTCATTCATTTAAGAGGCATAAGTACCAACGAAAAGACGTAAAATAAGTATCGCGTGGCATTTTTGAAAACTTGTTTCCAAAGTAGGCAAATACCTTAAAATAGAAAAAAAAATTAAAAATAAACTTTTTACTAAGTATTTAAGAGTATTATATTCATATCTGTATTAAACATATTTTTAATGGGTAATTCCACAACGAAAACAATTAAGTAGTATTACACATTACACAGTTACTCAGTGTCATTTTTTTTTTTTTTTGTTGTTGACTGTTCGAAGTCGCAATTTTGTAAAAGCATAAAAATTAATAATTTTGAAAATTTAGTGTCAGTTGATTTAGAAAATACACATAAAACTATTTTAGAATACTATTACAAGATAAAATTATCCAAATGACATTTTTTAGCACAAAAGAAAGAATGATATATTTTCAAAACATTCTGCTTTTATGAAAAATGCTTCTATAAAACATATTTTGCTTAAATATATATATCGTAGGTCTAATTATCAAACTGCGTAACTCCATCTCGGATGCTGATTTGATACAGTAGGGCTAGACGCCAAGTTGTCGTTTAAGTTCGCCAAGATAGGCAATATTACAATATGGTTTATTTTGATATTTTTATCGTGCGATAATGTGGTTGCCATGGGGATAACGTATATATTAGTGTTATTTTTATTTTTTTTTCGTGGGATCTCTGCTCAGCAAAAGTAACACATTGTTACAAATTTTGTGAAATGAACGCTTAAAGTAGTGTAAATAATTTATATCTGGAAGTGTAATATGTTCATTAATATTATTAATATTACTTTCTGTTGTATTTAAAGTTACAATCTTGCCACCACCTCTCCTATCAAAATCTAGTTTTATTATGAAATAGAAAAATGTAGTGATTACACTGATCGAGGAATAACGCTTGGCGCGTTGCACTCCTATATCAGATCAGTTACATCGGTGGAGTTACGCAGTCTGATAATTAGGCCGACAGATACATATATATATAGCTAAGATTTCTGCCCAACCTGAACTGGGATTTTTCAAACACAGAAGTGGATTTATTCCTATTGCAGTGGCGCATAAAGGAATTTTTCAAAGGGGGCAGAGAGTCCAGTGAGTGAGTGAGTGAATATTAACTTCGCACTGTTCAGCTACACGAGGGTTTTTGGCGATGAACCACGTAATTTTGAACCATGGTCAAGTGACGTGGACGACACCTGAACAGGTATCCCCCTCTCCTAACTATGGAGCTCTCGACAGATTTAACATGCATCGCTCCCCTACACAGCTGGTCTTTAGTGGTACTGGGCTCAAACTCGTGACAAGGCCAGCCACGATCCGAAACCTTGACCAGTTGGCTCCAGAGAGTGGGTCCAGAATCGAAAGTCCACCATTCCCGTATCGTTTGCCGTCACTTGACCATGGTTCAATATTACGTGGTTCTTTTGCCAAAAGCCCTCGTGTAGCTGAACAGTGCGAAGTTAATATTCACTCACTCGTATCGTATGCGACGTAAAAAATCAATTATTGAGCAAATAATTAGCATTAATTAATAACATTTTAATTAATAACAAATAATTAAATTTTATAATCAATCGAGAAAAGTCAAGGGCTTTGGGGAGTTTGGACCCGGGGATCACTTATTAACGCTGCACACGTCAAAACATTACAATAACGTATTGGTGGCGTATTTCATAATTTTAAGCTCTACGGTGTCAAGTGATATATATAAATATTATATTCCCCACTCTTCAAACTTCCACATTACTAAGGTGACCATTTTTTTTATAATGAAAAGGAGGACGAAAGATTTAGAAAAATTTCAACTTAAATATATGAAACGTTTTATTAATTCAAACAAAATACACTTACATTCTTTATTTTTCCATTAAATGATTTTTTTTTTGTCAACATATTTTTTAATACATCGGAAAATTCGGGCAAAAAATATCCTTCATACTTAATTTTACTGTAAGCACTGTAGCTAAAACGGTAACATTCAATTTTGATTTCTCACTAGTCATTTCACAAAAACCATTACCAACTGAAAAAAATTCTTTCAACTGCTGCATTAGTTCCAGGGCAGCACAATGTAAATTCAACAAAAATAATTACATTTTCATATAGAATGTGTTCATTTTTGAAATGGTTTAAGTCATTTCACCCACCTTTTACCAATTTCTCAGCATGTTGATTTTTCAATTGTTCTAATTTATATATTAGAATTTTAATATACATTCTGTCTTCTTTCTACTTCAAACAGACAATTGTCATCGATTTTAATTTCAGGCATTTCTTTCGATAAAAACTCAACGTAATTTTCTATATCTGTCCAATTTACTTGTTACCAATTTAAAAAAAAACCCATTAAAAACTGTTATTTTCTATGATATTTGTTTCAGACCATTCTTCGACATTTTGGAAACATGTTTGGTTTATCTCTGAAAATAGAGATTAACAGATTAGTCATAAAACATTGAAAAGGAGGACACTTTTCGAGGAAGGACAGAACCTATAAAAGGAGGACTGACCTCCCTAAAAGAGGAAGGTTGGTCACTTTATTAATACTTTTTTAACGCTAACCCGCGCTACGCGTTGGCCATCTGGAAACTATTATAAAGAATTGGTCTTGGAAAAGTCATGTTTGGAGATTGCTTGATGTTTATTTTAAAATAAACTAACCCTTCTGCTTACATCTACTCCCCTTTTATTTTTTGTTTACCCATGATAAGGGTTAGATATTGTTGATGTTGGATTTGAGCTACGTGACCTCAGCAACGCGCGTAAAAACAAATTTATGAAATTCACATTTGTTGGATTTTCTTTTTTTAAATAAATGATTGGAAGGTAAAGTGTTAATATAATCATAGAGAGAACTTTCTTAATAATAAGGTGACCATTTTTTTTACAATGAAAAGGAGGACGAAAAATTTAAGAAAAAATGACAACTTGAATATATGAAACGTTTTATTAAATCAAACTAAAAATGCGCTAATTACGCTTACATTCTTTTTAATTATTATCTTAAACGAGTATTTTTCCTTTGAATTATTTTTTTTTGTGACAGTATATTATTTTCTAATACATCGGAAAGTTCGGGCAAAAAGATATCCTTCGCACTGAATATTACGGTGAGCACTGTAGCTAAAATATTACCATTCAATTTTGATTTCTCACTAGTCACTTCACAAAAATTATTACCAACCGAAAAAACCTCTTTCAACTGCGGCATTAGTTCCAGGGCAGCACAACGTAAATTAAACAAAAGAATAATTACATTTTGATATGGAATGTGTTCCTTTTTGAAATAGTTTAAGTCATTTTATCCATCTTTTACCAATTTCTCAGCATGTTGATTTTCCAATTGTTCTAATTTATTAGAATTTAAATGTACATTCAGTCTTCTTTCTACTTCAAACAGACAATTGTCATCGATTTTAATATCAAGCATTTCTTCTGATAAAAACTCAACGTAATTTTCTGTATCTGCCAATTTACTTGAGACAAAGTCAAAAAATACCATTGAAAACTGTTATTTCCTATGATATTTGATTCAGACCATTCTTCGACATATTGGAAACATGTTTGATTCATCTCTGAAAATAGAGATTAACAGATCAGTTTTAAAATATTGAAAAGGAGGACACTTTTCGAGGAAGGGCAGAACCTATAAAAGGAGGACTGTCCTCCCTAAATGAGGAAGGTTGGTCACCTTAACATTACGCCAGTGAGAACCTTGAGCCCCGATCGATTTAATGTAAATCAACATGTTTTTTAATTCGATTTTTTTTCTTAATAAGGAAAGTAAATTTAAAAGGAATAAATTTAAGTTAAGACTGAATAGGAAGATGGCGAAATTAAAATAGAAACAATATGACGGAATGTGACAAAATAAGCTGAAAGCAACATTCGATGTTTATAAAAACTCACGAAACACATTTAAAATAAAGAAAAAAGGTATAAATAATAATTATTTAAAAAAGTTTCGAAATTCACTGTTAAAATTTCGAAATCAAGTAACAAAAGCTCCTGTAATGTTTCGGACGTGAATTTCCAAATTAGTAGTTAACATTTCAAAAGTTCTACACATAAAACAAACCAAAATAATTGTTTTAAATTTTTTAATAAATTGTTTTAAATCTATTATTCAAAGATTTCGATAAATTTATGAACTTTTGCAGCATTGTGACTACCGGGTTTTCAAATTATTACCAAAGAATTAAATTTATACAATTTCTAAGATACCTCTGAAGAAATACTCTCTTCCGATGGCAACGAGTACAAAGAAATGAAACAATTGCTGAAACTGTAACCAAAACTAAAATTTGAGAAGGGAGAAGAAAGAAACATGGCATGAAAACTCGGCGATTTAAAATCTTCTAATTTGTAAATATTGTGAATAGTATCTATATTGTAATAGTAAATATTGTGTATTATTTTATTGTTCATTTCAACGCAAAAACGCATCAAACTCTTTGATTCATTTCATCGGAATGTGAACATTACAAATTTATCGAGAAAAACAAATTCTTTTGAAAACTATAAACATGATTATCTGGGAAAATCTGACTCTATCCTCCTCCCTCTCAAAAAACATGCTTAAGATATCCGACTACGTTCGGAACCGTGATTTTGCAAAAGCGTATAAATGGAAAAATATTTATGATATTTAGTGTCACTTAGATTAGAAAATGTATATAAAACTGTTTTAAGAATAGTATTACAATAAAAAATTATTTAAGTACACTATTTTGACAAAAATGAACATAGAATGACCCATTTTCAAAATATTCTCCTTTTGTGAAAAATGCTTCTATTATAATAATATTTTTGCCTGTCTATAGCTCAGACCTCTGTACAGAGGCTCAACTAGAATTTTTGAACTACATAACTTAGAAGTGGGTTTATCCATGTTTTATGACAACAGAGGGGAGACATTTTATGAAAAAACGCCGATAATTATTTCAATGGGTTGTAACTCTGAAAATAATGCGAATTTTTCAAAAATCATAGTTGAGCCTCTGTGCAGAAGTGTGAGCCAGTAGCGCACACAGGGATTTTTCAAGGGGGTCAGGGGTTGAAAGCTCACCATTCTTGTATCATACTATTTTTGATTTTGTCGATTTTCAGGAACAAAACACAGTAAAAACTAATTATTGAATAAATAATTAGCATTAATTAATAAAATTAATCATTAATAACAAATATTTAATTAAATATTACTTATTATATACTTAGAATTATAACAAATCGGAAAAATCAAGGGTTTGGGGATCCCGACCCCCAGGACCCCTTATGTGCGCCACTGTCTGAGCTATATATAGGCAAAATATTATTATAATAGAAGCATTTTTCACAAAAGGAGAACATTTTGAAAAAAGGTTATTCTAAGTTAATTTTTTGTCGAAATATTGTATTTAAATAAATTTTTTTTGTCAAAATGTCCTTAAAACAATTTTATACATGTATTCTAATCTAAGCGACACTAAATATTATGAAAATTATCCATTTATGCGCTTTTTTAAAATCACGGTTCCGAACGTAGTCGGATACCTTAAATTATTTATGAATGGTTTTTAATCTATTATTCTTTTCTCTCGGATATTTGTAAAAACAACGGGAAAGAAATCATTTTATTCAATTTTGTTTATTGTGAATTATGCTACTAACTACAGTTAACTTTACCACTCATTAATAATAAACAACTTTATTTACAACTTCTAACTACTCACACCTTATTCATTACTAACTATATATATATATCTCACACCAATACACTACTAAACTCTAACAAATAACACCTCAGAATACTCTACTCAAACTCTCTCTCACGTCTTACTCAACTTTCCACCTTCCCAGGGTTACACTTACAGAACTGCGCTGTTGAAACAGCGCCATCTATAACCTTAACAGAGGAAATGGAATTTAGTTCGATCTATCTATATCTATATCTATATCTATATCTATATCTATATCTATATCTATATCTATCTATATCTATCTATATCTATCTATATCTATCTATATCTATCTATATCTATCTATATCTATCTATATATCTCTCTCTCTATCTCTCTCTCTCTCTCTCATCTATCCATCTAATCTATCTATCCATCTAATCTATCTATTTCTATTTCTATCTATTTCTATTTCTATCTATTTCTATTTCTATCTATTTCTATTTCTATCTATTTCTATTTCTATCTATTTCTATTTCTATCTATTTCTATTTCTATCTATTTCTATTTCTATCTATTTCTATTTCTATCTATTTCTATTTCTATCTATTTCTATTTCTATCTATTTCTATTTCTATCTATTTCTATCTCTATCTATTTCTATCTATCTAATCAATCTATTTCTATCTCTCTAATCAATCTATTTCTATCTCTCTAATCAATCTATTTCTATCTCTCTAATCAATCTATTTCTATCTCTCTAATCAATCTATTTCTATCTCTCTAATCAATCTATTTCTATCTCTCTAATCAATCTATTTCTATCTCTCTAATCAATCTATTTCTATCTCTCTAATCAATCTATTTCTACTCTCTAATCAATCTATTTCTATCTCTCAATCAATCTATTTCTATCTCTTAATCAATCTATTTCTATCTCTCTAATCAATCTATTTCTATCTCTCTAATCAATCTTATTTCTATCTCTCTAATCAATCTATTTCTATCTCTCAATCAATCTATTTCTATCTCTCTAATCAATCTATTTCTATCTCTCAATCAATCTATTTCTATCTCTTAATCAATCTATTTCTATCTCTCTAATCAATCTATTTCTTTTCTCTAATCAATCTATTTCTATCTCTCAATCAATCTATTTTCTATCTCTCTAATCTATCTATTTCTATCTCTCTAATCTATCTATTTCTATCTCTCTAATCTATCTATTTCTATCTCTCTAATCTATCTATTTCTATCTCTCTAATCTATCTATCTAATCTATCTATCTAATCTATCTATCTAATCTATCTATCTAATCTATCTATCTAATCTATCTATATCTATATCTATCTATATCTATATCTATCTCTATCTATATCTATATCTATATCTATATCTATCTATATCTATATCTATCTATCTATATCTATCTATCTATATCTATCTATCTATCTATCTATATCTATCTATCTATCTATCTATCTATATCTATTCTATCTATCTATATCTATCTATCTATATCTATCTATCTATATCTATCTACTAATCTCATCTATCTATATCTATCTATCTATATCTATCTATCTATATCTATCTATCTATCTATATCTATCTATCTATATTATCTATCTATATCTATCTATCTATATCTATCTATCTATATTCATCTATCTATATCTATCTATCTATATCTATCTATCTATATCTATCTATCTATATCTATCTATCTAATCTATCTATCTATACACACATATATATAAAAGTATTTCGTGATGTTGTAATTAATTTATTACGTGCTATCGCAACTATGCCAACATTCAAGATAACTTGCCAAGTTGGCAACCTCGAATTCGCATCTGTTGTACGCGCTGAATTAGCAACTATATCTTTCGTAAGATGTAATATCGCCAATGCGGTTGCAAGCTTTCGCAGAAAAATATCGCAACGATTGCCTGAACTGGAATCATTGCATCATTAAGAAAGGCGTTGTCTCATATGAAGAGACTTGTTAACAGTCAACGGAAATTCTCAACTTTCTTCAGCTTCAATGAAAAATTTAACTAAAGAGGAGTACCAAGAACGACTTTGCGAAAAAAAAAAGAACAAATAAATAGAACTAAATAGTGCATGTAATTACGGTTTTACTATTTGAACAATGAGTATCAACAGTTATGCAATTTATACAATGGGGGTTGGTGTGCCACTAGGCGGAGAAAAAGGAGCTCCCTCCCCCTAGTTTTGTTAAAATAAAAATAATTAAATGACAGGATATAAAATAAGTATATATAATTAAGATTATTGATGGGGATCGTATGTTAATTTCAAAATAAAAGATTTCTTTTCCTAGAAGAAGAAACCTTTCTGGTTATATATTTTTTTCTACAAAGAAAAAATCTATTTTCTAAAAGTATAAGAATTGACTAAAAGATATATAGCCTAAAATCCAGCGTATAACGCGCATCTATACTTTCAAGCTGCTTTTTAATTTTTGAGTACATTCGCCGTATAATGCGCACCCTTTTTTTATGAAGAAACCTGAAATGTACGGGTGCAATTATCTTATGTTTTAAAGCCATTTATTCGAAATATTATTCCAAGTATTTTAAAAAATAGTATACTTTTAGAAATATAACCCTTTATATAAGTTCATAAAGAATATCTCATTCATTTTAAGCAAACAGTATTTTGATCTATGTAGATGCCTAATTTTTTTATGCTCATCTCCCTCTCTTTTTTTTTTTTAAGATATCGTTTTTATACCCGGCGTATAACGCGCACCCGTAAATTTCGATCTTATTCTTTACGATGTTTTTAAAAACTTGCTTTCTTGTTTTTCCAGGTGGAATTTTGTAATCGATTTTAAACTTACTTCCCGATGAGGTAGAGACTTGAAATTTGGACCATAGCACAGAAGTGGGTGACAATGCATGAAAACGTGGAAAAAGAAGTTACCCGGGCCCCCAAAGAGGTGGGCTCCGATTTCGATTGGGAACTCCGGAATTTACACGAACAAAGACCACCTGTCGATAGCACGGATCGAGTTGCTCCTACGTATTCAATTTCGTGGCTCTGGGATCAAAGAGGGGCTCCAGGTTACCATGTTGTATTAAAAGTGAGCGCTGGATTTTGCAGGATACAGGGTGTATCTAAACTCTGCGGCAAAACTTTAGGGGTGATAGTACACATCAAGACAAACAATAGTAAATAAGAAACTTAGGGTCCCAAACGTCTTCCGAAGGAGATAGGTGCCATTAAAGTTTAGGGTCCGAAATTTCAAATGATTATAAAAAACGGAAAAATGGGTCGATTCGTTAGCGGTTTTCGCTAAAATTATTCTTTTTGTCAGTATTTTCTTGAAAATAAATTTTAAAGATAAAGCTCAAAAATGTCGATAGAGGGCGCTTTAGACTTTGGAGTAACGAACAACTAATTTTTAGTGTTATTTTTTGTATCACATTAAATGCTTTCAAAAGCTCAAAATTTGAATCGTTGGGGGTGGTTAAGTAGCGCAAACTCAACTGTGTTCAGGAGGTGAAATTTGAACTCACCTCCTTCCCTGGACACAGTTCAGTTATTCACAATCTTGGTGTCGTAGACCAGGTAGCAACTACTACCTCCTACACGTAAAGTAAACGAGAAAGGGATGTGTGTGTGACAAAATTAAAAAAAAAATTCATAATAGACATGAGCAATTTCTCTGCTCAAAATAAAAAGAAACAATTTGATGTAAGCACGTAGTGCGTATGAATGAAGGTTGAATGAATGATGACACGTAGAAAATGGTACACGCGTGATTTTCTTGCGGAATCACAAAAATTGCTCGAAAAAGGGCCAACCGGCAAAGATGCAGGCCTCACACCGCCGGCGGAGGGAATGTCGAACATTAGCAAATACCCCGGGCATCTCCCGGATTTCGTGTGCTACAACGGCAATCCTCGCAACCAGGACCTCGTCGAAGTCGACGGGGCTTGCGTAAACAAAACTCTTCATATGGCCCCAGAGGAAGAATTCTAGGTAGGAGAGGTCAGGTGAGCGTGACGGCCAATTTACCGGACCACCCCTCCCAATCCATTGCCAAAGATATGCTGTATCCAATACACTTCGCACATCTGCGCTGAAATGTGCAAGAGCTTCGTCTTGTTGGAGCCACATACGAGCCTTTATGTTGGCTGGAACACTTTGCAGTACAGCGTTACATCCTTATATACAATTAGCACCATACAGTTAAATCCTTGTGTTGCACTTAGCATGCAAATTCCATTGCAAATCCTCCACTTTGCATGCAAATCGGGTATTTTGCGGGGAGAAATTGCTCATGTCTGTTTTGAATAACTTTTTTATTTAATTTTGTCATCCCTCTCTCGTTTATTTTACGTTTAGTGGGTAGTAGCTGTTGCCTAGTCTACGACCTAGCATCGACGATTGTGAATAACTGAATTGTGTCCAGGGAAGGAGGCGAGTTCAAATTTCACCTCCTGAAGACAGTTGAGTTTGCGATATTTAACCACCCCCCAACGATTCAAATTTTGAGCTCAAAATTTAAGTTAATTCTAAGCTTTCGAAAGCATTTAATGTGATACAAAAAATAACACAAAGAAATAGTTGTCCGTTACTCCAGTCTAAAGCGCCCTCTATCGACATTTTTGAGCTTTATCTTTAAAATTTATTTTTCAAGAAAATACTGACAAAAAGAATAATTTTAGCGAAAACCGCTATCGAATCGACCCATTTTTCCGTTTTTTATAATCATTTGAAATTTCGGACTCTAAACTTTAATGGCACCTATCTCCTTCGGAAGACGTTTGTGGGACCCTAAGTTTCTTATTTACAATTGTTTGTCTTGATGTGTACTATCACCCCTTAAAGTTTTGCCTCAGAGTTTAGATACACATAGTATATATGTACGATTCAATCTTTTTCTTTTATAAATAATTGTCATTAAAAAAAAGTACCAGAAGCAGTAAATAACCAGAAATAAAGCAGAATTATAACTCTCCGAAAAGCTGTTATCTCCCCTTCCTCATAAAAAAAAGTGTGCTGAAATTATTTGAGTGGTTTATAACTTATTTTTCTTTTTTTCTCGGATATTTGTAACAACTACGAATAAAAAATAATTTTATTCAATTTTGTTTATTATGAATAGATTAATTTATTATACATAAAGTCAAAACTGAATTATAATGCAGTTTAGTTTAATTTTATTAAAATTATAAAAATATGTGATAGAATAATATTATTAAATTTATATAATTAGGATTATTATTAGAATTATGTATATTATCTTAAAGATTTTTTTTCCCTTAAGAAATCTTTCTGGCTGTATCTTTTTTTGTTCTCAACAAAGAACCAATGCGGATACTGAAAAGTATAAACATGTATAAAAAACATATTTTCACGATTTATTTTTTGCTTCCTTTTATAAATAATCGTCATTCAAAAAAACAAATAAAAATAAGCGTTCTCTAACAGTACTTATTTAATTTACGTGTCCCTTCCTGTTTTCCGATCTATTATTTTTCTTTTTGTTTAAAATCCAACCTGATCCAAACTGCATTTATGTAATTACCACACTGATCTTTCGCTTCCAAGAATATAATCCTTAATCGATTCACTGTAAATTTGGCCTACCAGTCATACATAACGTGCTTTTTTTGTCCCCTTCCTCTTTGTTTTATTATATCTCCGTTCCACCCTCCCTTCCTAACATCCAACACACAAAAGAAGAGGGAGGGTAGAGACAAACCTCCTTCCCCTCAGCAACATTAAAACGAGTGTACATTCTAATACAAAGTTCTCCTTCCAAGTTCTGCGAAAAAATAATGTTGAAAGCGATTTATTATTATTTATTTAGCATCACATATCGTTTGGTTTTTGTATCGTCTGTGGTTTGAATTCGAAAAAGAGACAACAACAGAAGAAGAAAAAATGCAAGTTCAGAGATCATTGTGAAAAACGGAAGATCATTAAGTTCTTGTTTTGTTTTGTTTTCCCAGGGGCGTTTGAAAGTAACCCCAGAGACTTGTAATTGGTCAGGTGGTCCCTACGATTTTTGTGTCTGAGCGTGCCTGAAGCAGAGAAACTGTTAGCTCTCTGCAGACGATCTTTTTCCCCTCTCTTAATTCGCAGACGATACTTAGTAGCTCGTAGTGTGTAAACATAATAGGAAAAAAGAGAAAGTGTATCGGAATGATTGTCGTGCTTAGGAAGGGTGAACGATAGAATAAAGCAGACGTTTGTGATGGATGACCTTGAAGTTATTCCCCTCCCCTTTCTGTTGTCCTGCATGTATGTGCGTGTACTACGAAGACCTAAAAAAAATAATAATGCATTTGTTTTTTTCCTACTAGTGGATGAGAGATTAGAATATTTCGAGAGAGAATTCATTAGTAATTAATATTTTTATAACTGTATTTAAATTAAAGTAATATTTTTTTAATTGACGTCTTAAAGCAGTAACAAGGAAACATTTTATCAGTAAGTCAAAAAAAAATAAATTTTTCCATGAAAAACAACTGATTTAAAACAGCATAAAGACAAATAAATAGAGAATTATTTTACAAATTACTGCAATATCAATACAGAGACTATTTGTATTTAATTTTTGAATTTTTTTTATAGCAAGCAAATAAATATGTTTTAATAGTATTATGCAAATTTATTAGGAGGGTTTCTATCTTTTTGCGCAGACGAAAAAAAAATGATTAATTTCTTTATGAATTCAAATAATTTTTGCATATGTAAAAAACATTCATCATGGAAATTTGTGCACGTGCGAAAAATGGAACGCGCCCTTGAATGATTCTTTTTCCATATTTAAAGTGAATATTTCTGTACAATTGTTTCAGAATCTATAACTGCCATTACTATTGAGAACCATCATTTTTTCCCCACCATTACAAATAAGGGAGAGCTTATTGCCGGTAAACATAAGGCACCATAGAGGCTATTGATGATAGACCTCGTTATTCGGAACCGTGGCCAAGTGACAAGGACGACACCTTATTTCGCGTCCAACTCTACAAAGAGGGCTTTGAGCCACGATAGATTTAACGCCCCTCTACGCGACGGGGTTTCAGGGGCATCCAGACTCGAACCCGCGACTCATTGTTCATGACCACTAGACTACCGCAATCCGAAGACCGATAACCAATTGTTGCAATAAAACCCAAGCAATATGTCCTGGCATAAATGTCATAATTTCTATTCTTTGGATTTATGAAGATTGTCTAGCATTGCTAGACAATCTGGGATTAGAAACAACAACAACAATAATTTTTCATTTCTATTTGAAATCTATACTTAATACACTTAAAAAAATTTGTTCTTAATTTTTTTCCATGTCTTGATTTCTTTTATTTTCACCAGTGGCGCACACAATTAGAGGGGGTCCTCGGGTCCAGACCCTCCCCCCAAAGCCCTTGATTTTTTTCCCGATTGATTATAATCCTATGTATATAGTACGTAAAATTTAATCAAGTATTTGTTATTAATAATCAGTTTTATTAATAAATACTAATTATTCATTCAATAATTTTTATTACTAATTTTTATTCCCGGAACTCGACAAAATCAAAAGAATATGTTGGGCGGCGTATTGGAACATGATACGAGAATTGTGGACTTTCGACCCTGCCCACCCCTCCTTCCTTGTAAAATTCCTGTGTGCGCTACTGATTTTCTCTCAGTACTAAATAATACTTAATATCTACAAGGGTAAGTCATTAAGTAAGTCACAAAGGCATATAGCAGGATTTAAAGTAGTAAAAGATATCTCCAAACAATGGTGATAGATGGCAGCCGCATACATATTTATGTGATGATATTCTGTTCATATTGAGTTAGTAACATTTACAAGAATACATAATGCAATTTCAAAAATGCCAACGATGCTGAATGATTGTACGATAGATGCCTGGTGTGGTCCGATTTTCGTGGGCGTTAAGGACTTGTATAAAAAACAATTCAGAAAGAAATGTTACCTGTTTATGGACAGAAGTGTTCATCACGTAAAGCAGTGTATATATTGGGTGAAGAAATTTTTTCGTAAGGCCGTTCCAAAGTTGTTGATGAAGATCGAAGCGGCCGTCCAGTTTTGATTGCGACAAAATCAACTGAGCAGCAGGTGGAAGAATTGATTAGTGCAGATTGAAGAGTGACAATTGACAACATCGCAATGGCAATAGGATGTTATCATGGTATAGCATACAGCATAATACATAATCGTTTGAATTTTTGAAAAGTGTGCGCACGTTGAGTCCCCCGTCAACTGACCGAGGAACACACACACAAAAAAGAATCGAATAGGCATTTGCTTTCAGCTATTTGGTCCACAGAAACAACATCTTGGAGGCAAACAATTTGCAGAAAACGACGAAGTTCAACATGAAGTCCTACTGTGGATGAGACAGCTACCCAAAGAATTGTATGCAGCTAAAATTGGGGCATCAGAAAAATAAAAAATGTTTCTGTTAAAATATTTTTGATTATCTTTTGTGACTTTCTCGTACATACACATTATTACGTAAAAATTGCATGTCCTGTTTCGAGGAGAGGGACTAATGGGCCATGCATAATTTTGAAACACTGAAACTTTTTGAATGCGTAATAAAACAGCAAAGCATCAAATTGAATCACATTCTACGTTTAAAGAAAGTGAAAGCGGGGAAAAACATCTTTGAATTCCGTATACTTTGAAATTAACGTTCTTTTGTTTTTAAGGTTGTTTCCATAACTTTTTGTACAAATTGGTTTCTATAACATAGTATTACATAAATTGTATTAACTTATAAAAAAAAAGTACCCCGCCTCTTATATATTAAACTATTTAGTTAAGAAATTACTTTTCATGTATTGCTAATCTTGATCTCTCCAAACATTCATTTCGTTTTTTTATCCCTTAATTTATCGCCCCAGAATATTGGACTAATTTACTTTTCCAATCTCATCTCGACCACTTAGCGATCGTCGCCAAGTTTAGTGCCATCTCATTGTTTCGCAGTCCATCACTTTCAATCCCGGCAGTCAATTGTTGACCCACGCCAAATATACGCTTGATTGTTCTCGGAGGAAGAGACAAGAGAAGAGAAAGAAAACCAAGAGTGGTGTCTCTGTGTGTAGGGGAAGGGGAAATCCTCTGTGTCGGAGGACTCCATCAGTTACATCATTAATCTCCCTGGATAGAGGTTGACAATGATTAAAATACCCCTGGACTAGCACCCCGTGCTGTAGACTCCTTTTCCCCTTCAATAAAGCTAGGTTGCCATACTTTTGGAAAAATCGCTTGTTTGGCAAGATATATTCATGACCGATCTAATGCTAAGCACTATTTATATAGATCAGAGATTCCCAAACTTTTTTCTCTCATAGACCATGTTTTCTGGCTTTGCGTAGACCCCTGCTTACCTGACATGGAGCAAATTCAGGTACTTAAACTGTGTTTCTGATATAGCTGGTATAAAGTTAATACTTTATATATAAAAGATTTAAATTTCCTAACTATAAGGAAGTGTAGTGTGAAAAATTAAAGAGAAATATTTATTAATTAAATTAAACTTTAATTAACACATAAAATATCTGCCACATAAAATAACTGAGCAATAAACAGTGCTTTTATAATCTGATATATTAATAATAAATTTTCCACATTTGGCATAAAAATTTTGTTAGGTTTAGCCTTAAACCTTATCGGTTAGTGTTCAGTCTTTTTGAGACTGGCAATTTCTAAATGTCTTTTTTTTTTCTCTCTATAAGAAAAGCAATTAAGATCTATCTAAGGATACTCCATAATTCGGGATAAATAGCAGGTAAATCTTTTTAAAGCCAAAATTGCATTTCTAAACTATACTTTTTAGATCTCCGTTAGTGTTTGCTCCTGTCGTATGACATTTATTTATTTTCAGTACGATTGTATGTGTGTTACCAGCAAAGTATGAAATGCCGGCATTCTATAGAATGCCTAGGCATTGTATAGAATGCCGGACGTTTTTAGGCAAAGTATGAAATAAGAGAATTATTTCAAACTTTGCCTAGGCATTCTATAGAATGACTAAAGCTGTTTAGGCAAAGTATGAAATGAGGTCATGATAAGGTTATTATATCATTGACGTACATTTCTAGAAAATACAAATGTTATTCTCACAAAATAATGAGAGTGGCATTAAAAAATTATTCAAAATACGTAAAGGAAAAAGAAGATTGTACCAAATTTATGTCTTTCTTATATTAAGGAAAACAAAATTTTCAAATAAAAAATAAGAACTTAAAATTAATCTACTTATTGCAACATGGTAGGCTTGAATGACATTTTGAATTACATTTCATTTCATTTTTTACGCAAAGACCATTCTTATTCTTTCAAATTTTTTCGTAATTCCTTTTGTCCATATTCTGGAGATGTTTGTCAAATAAGGTCTATTACAAATTTATGTTCATTCAAAAATTGACAAATTTGTTGAGTAGTGCCGAGTACAACTGATAATTGTAACGTGTGCCATAGGTTGCCTAGTCCTGCTATAGACCATGACTCCTTCTCCAACACTACAAGTTGCTTCTCCATTTTCATGCAGCACAGGAAAAAACCAATTTTTTGCTGAAAAAGTTTAAGTAAAATAGAGTATTTTGACACTCCAAACAAACCACAATGTGCAACTGACAAATTCTGAGCCTGAGGCCCGCGTTAAAAGTCTCGTGCCTTGCCACGCAATATTCGAAAGAAATCGGAGATGTATTTCATACTTTGCCGGTTTCTCTTAGGCATTCTATAGAATGCCTAGGCGATGTGTGAAATAAGAATCATTTCATACATTGTCGGCTATTTTTAGGCATTCTATACAATGCCGGATTTCATACTTTGCCGGTAACATGGATTGATTGCCTACTGTGGTATTACCATAGTCAAAGCATTCTCAAATGAAGTTTCAAAACAGGAAGAGAGGGTTGAGCGTTGGTTAAAATGTCGCGTTCCTGGCATACTTGTCTGTGACAGAGACATTGGAAAAATTCGCGAGGTATAGTATTATACTTCTTTAGCTTAATTCTGAGAAGAAACGCTGAAATAATGGTTCTTATTTTTATCAAATTTGGGCTTATTCATACAAGTATTTGCTTACTCTCTGACATTAGCTGTGTAGATAGATATATGCATTTATATTACAAGTGTAACAAAATATTATGTAAGTAAATAGGTTTCATCTATGTATGTGGGCTATTCCATTCAATGAAAGTTAAAACAAAGTCACGACCAGAATAAATGAGAGCCATTATCGTAGACCCCCATTTACATTTCATAGACCCCAATTTTTTTTTCTCGCTAACATGGAGCCCTTGCAAGTCGTCGTAGACTCCTGGGATTCGATATGGACCACTTTGGGAATCACTGATTTCGATCAAGTCGGCTGGGTAGCGTAGTTGGTTTGTCGCTGGCCTTCTGCAACTAAGGTTGCGGGTTCGACCCCGACCCAAGTCGGTGGATTTTTATGATGCAGAAAATCGATAGCGTCCATGTCGTATGATTATGCGACATGAAAAAAATCCCTTGAGTGCCTGTTTGACTTGGTGCTCTCGAAAATTAAATTCCTAGAACAAATTCGCATCGTCAGAGTTCAGGTGCCTCCCTCTGAGGAGGAAACTGGGCGTGAAATTTACTTGCAGCAATTGGTATCTCCTATAAGGTGCCGCACTAAAGAGTGATATCAGCTTCTGGGAAATTTACTAGGTTTGCAATGGTATAAATACCAATCCGCAGCCCCATTCGAGGGGGAAAAACTATTTAAATCAGTGTTTTATTTAACTCCGTAACTTGTAGCTGGGGTCGCCAAAATTTTAGAATTTTTTTTATACATTTTTTGCATAAATAACCTGCTTGTTATTCATAATAAACATTATTTAATTGTATTAAAGAGGTTAGTTTATGGAAAACTATGATGGAGTGAGTGAGTGAATATTAACGTCACACTGTTCAGCTACACAAGGGCTTTTGGCGACGGACCACGTCATTTTGAACCATGGTCAAGTGACGCGGACGACACCTGAGCTGGCACCTCCCTCTCCTAACTACCACACCACACCACACCAACGGGAGGACGTTAGAGCTCTCGACAGATTTAACGTGCATCGCTGCCCTACACGGCGGGTCTTTAGTGGTACTGGGCTCGATCTCTTGACAAGGCAAGCCACGATCCGATACTTATACCACTCGGCTACCGCTGCCCTGCGTGTTTGCCGGATATTGCCAGAATATGGCGGAATGGCTTCGCGTTCGAGACCTGCGTCCGGATTTTCATACCCTCATGAGGCTGAACCTGCATACGCTGGTGCGCCGAAAGTCGGGTCCCGTGTGTGTTTTGGGGTGGGGGGAACGAGAATATGAAATTATAGATTTTAGGAATCCCAGTAATTTTGCCGGATGACCAGTAGCGCACACAGAAATTTTTCAAGGGGGGGTCCGGAGTCGAAAGTTCACCATTCTTGTATCATGCTATTTTTGATTCTGTCGATTTTCAGGAACAAAACGCAGTAAAAAACTAATTCTTGTATAAATAATTAGCATTAATTAATAAAATGAATCATTAATAACAAATATTTAATTAAATCTTACGTATTATATACTTAGAATTATAACCAATCGGGAAAAAATTAAGGGCTTTGTTTGGGAAGGGGGGTTTGGACCCCCAGGACCCCTCCCTTGTGTGCGCCACTGCGGATGACCAGTAAAATCAGCATTATACACCTCATTCATAAAATTAAACCTTCATATGTTGTTAATTAACAGCTTTGTAAGTAATTCGGATTTTATACTATACTCAAATAATAGACGAATAAAATTAAAAATATTACGCTTGTTTTACGCTTAGTTTCAATTCTTTGTGAAATTACTCGTATAAGCGAAGTTTCATTTGACTGCATTGAATAAGCTTAGTATAATATTAAATCAACGTATGTCACCCAACCAGTATAGTGGTTAGCGACGCTGACTGCTTTGCCGTAGGGCCTGGGTTCGAATCCCGGAGAAGCCATGGATGTTTGTAAATGTATAGTGCCTTTGCGGCATGGGGGTACTTTAAATAGCCGTCGAGCCGCAAGTCCTCTCGTGAGGTTGGTGGAAGGGAAAGAGAGGTGGGAGGCCCCTGACCACCCCCAGGGTTTCTCCCTCAAAATTGGGGGTGAAACCGAGCTAAATCGTTCTGTCACCTATATGGTGTTCAAAGCTACGGCTAACGACAGGCGTCACTTAGCCCTTTACTATGATGAATTTCGTGGGCCTTGATCTGGCCTTTGCCGATCAGGTGGCATTGGTAGCAACACAACAACAACAACGTATTGTCTTAGCAACGCGTGGCCGGGTCTGCTAGTATAAAATTAGAAAAGCGATTCATCACAATATCTCTGGAGATACTAGACGTGTAAGCTTGAAATTTGGCATGCGTGTTTCTTTCGTCGAGTAGCGATGCTCTAAGAATGGTGTCTTGTGAAAATCGACCCCGATGGGAAGGGGTCACTGGAGAAATGTACTTCAGTTTTAAAGATTTAAGTCCTTCCTTTTTAAATGAAAAGCCGAAATCTACAGGAATATTTTTCAATTCATTAAAAACTTAATGATAGGGAATAGATAAAAAATAACTCAAATGCTTAACTGCCGATTAAAAGCTACGCGGTTCGCTCCCCAGTACCACTATTTTTCACATAAGGCGTACATCAGTAGCGCACACAGTAGTTTTCCAGGGGGCAGGTCGAAAGTCCACCATTCTTGTATCATGCCCCTTTTGATTTTGTCGATTTTTGGTCACAAAAAATAATAAACTAATTATTGAATAAATAATTAGTATTAATTAATAAAATCAATCATTAAAACAAATATTTAATTAAATTTTACTTATTATATACTTAAAATTATAATCAATCGGGAAAAAAATCAAGGGCTTTGGGAGGGGGGTCCGGACCCCTAGGACACCCCCCTTGTGTGCGCCACTGGCGTGCATATATGGTGTATTAGGGTGGGGAGAGAAAAGGCACAAATAAGAAATTTTTTCTTAGTAAATCCTTCGCAAAAACCATTAAGGTCATTTTGTTGCAATCCACATCCTTCGGAAAAGTTTTATTGATTGCAGCAGCTTAAGGGGGTCTGCAACTGACATGCACTGACATGGTTAAGGTACTTTTGCACAATGAAATCACATTATTCAGGCGTAAAACTTTTGTTGAGAACGTAAATTACTCATATAAATCCGCCTTGAAAGGTAGAAATGTTAGAAATAGTCTAGAAAATTTTAAAATTACAAAAAAATACATATATCCTTGCTTCCAGAATTTTCTGACGCCATATTTGGCAAGCTTTTATTACAAAATTGCAGATGGCGCCATGTGTATGCAATCTACGTACAAAATTTTTAAAATGTTACTTTAGAATGAAATTACACATAAACTGCTTAAATACATTAATAATACTATATTTTAAGAAAAAGAATATTTTGCTACACGAATAATGACTTTAATCACTTCAAAAACACTAATTCTGCTTTTTTTTTCATGAAAAAGGGGGTGGGGGTTAAAAATAAAGTAACCCTAGAACTACGTCAAGAAACCCCTCCCCGTGACATTCTTTGGAAAGGGCAACGGTCAAGTGACCTTGAGATCAGCTGACTGTTAGTCTGCTTAAATTTTAGAATGACCGGTAGAAAGGAAATCGTTTGAAAAAGAACGCTATGGGGAGGGACTCTATTTTTAGCACTGATCGGGGGGTGACTCTGGGGAACAGTAGTCTTCAAACTTTTTCTATACTCACAGAGCTTCAAGAACTGGGGTGGCCAACTTTTTCGAGAAGAGTACCACGATTTGATAAAAAAAAAAATGTAATTACGAGTGCCGTTTTTAACATTTCCACTAAACAAATATAGAAAAGTAAAAAAATAAATAAATAAATAAATAAAAAAAATTACTTATAGGCTTATTATGGAATTTTTACGCAAATAGCACATTTTTTTTAATGCAAGAAATTTAAAAATAAGATGAAGTGCAAATTTAGGTTTTATTGTTAATAAACTTTTACAGGTTAAATTCAGTTAAAGGGACAAAATAAAACGAGTAATTTGAAACATTTAATTTTAAATAATATTAAACAGGTTAGTTTTACTTAATGTGGTTTTGAATTACTCTTTTTTTTTACCAAGTCATCTATATTAGGATTAACTTTTGCAGATGCTAACAAAATTGGGGTTTTTATAGGTTGCACATCAGCTAGCTGTATGAATAATATTTATATTATGTTCAAAGCAGAAAACGTTTATTCACACAAACATATTTTGATCCAAATTTTGAGACTTTTGTCAATAAAATTGTAGAAAATTATTTATTATTATGCATTCAATTTCTTTTAATTTTTCAGTATGTCTTTGCGTGCCCCCGTTACAACTGCACCGTGCCACGGGTTGGACACCACTGCCCTAGAACTAGAAGGTATTTTTGTCGAACCCTATTCCACACATACTTTTTTGTAAAGGTAATTAAAAAAAAGTATTGCATCTATTATTAAAAATTTAATCTATTTTTAATATAATTTATTAATTAATAATATTAATCTTTGATCCAGGTTTCACCCACTCATTCATTATGTTTAGTAACTAGAATATGTACTTGATTTTTTCACACAAACCATCTAAGTCTAAGCCCATTGAAATTAACTGTAATCGCATTACATATTTTGAGCTTAATTTATTCTTATACTTTGTTTTTGTAGCCACTTATACCAAGAAATATTTTTCACTTGTACATATTGTTCTGAATGGGATTAAAATGTTTAGAGGAATACTGAGTATTTTGTATGAATTTGCAACAAAAGATTTAGGAGCTTTTCTTGCTTAAATTTAAAGTTTGGACATCAAATCTGTTGAAAGGTCGATAAGTCGTTACTTCTCCCTTATTGTAGGTGTTTTCCCAACAAGTGTCAAAAAGTGCACTTTCCATTGGAAAACTATTTAGTTTTGCAAGACATTGTACTAACGAGTATACAATTATCTCTTGGACCCCGGGAGTGTAAACAATAAAATTTTTACAATCTATTAGGTAATATAAAAATAAAACACATTTTTAAATATCTTTTATTATATTATAATAAAAGTTTAAAAAGCATTGCAAAATAAAGTTATTATGTTGAAATAAAATTTTCAGTTTCTTAATGACAGGAATGAGCTTTAAATTCTTGTGGGGATGCAAACTTCATATAGAGAACGTGAATCCATTTTGCATACACATTTATAATTTTTTTCGATTTATTTATTGTGACTCGTGGAACCCTGGGTATGTATCGTGGAACTCTAGGGTTTTCGTGGAACACAGTTTGAAGACCACTGTCGTGGTGTGTATACTTTCTTAGTGGGTGAAAAACCCGGAATTGTCATTTGATGTTTAACGTTGCTCTACAAAGCAACAAGAGGGCTATTGATCACAAACCTCGTAATTTTGAACCATGGTCAAGTAACGTGGACGAAACCTGAGCTGGCACTCTCCTCTTTTAACGACCCTACCACACCAAAGGGAGGACGTTTCAGCTCTCTATAGATTTAGCGTGCATCGCTTGCCCTACACGGTGGGTCTTTAAGTGGTACTGGGCTCGAACTCATGACATGCCGCCATGATCCGATACCTTGACCACTGGGCTACCGTAGCCCAAAACCATGATGGAAAAAGGGTTGTTAGAAATGTTTGTCGTAAACAGTGATTTTTTTTGTGTCAAAATAATGAAACGAATCATCAAGTAGATGAGTTGTTAAAAGTAATAAATGATAGATCTTTGGTTTCTCGAGAAAAACTTTACGAAAAATTTCCTTGTGAATGTTAGAGAGGATGGGGTTTATATGGATTGTGTAAAACTATTCAAAATTGCTGTTGAAAACATCAATGATTTGCCACTAAAATCACAAAAGGTTGAGTTGTCAACAGATTCGGGGTTACAAATGGATTTTAATACGAAATTTTTAGAAGATTTCCGACTAAGAGTTTGCAAAGGAATTTTAACATATCTGTGAATATTTTCAAGAATTTATTTATGTGAAATGACATTTTTGTCTTAAGCAACCACAAGATCAAAGTGTCGATCAAATTTAATGAAAATTGAGGAAGTAATTAGTCCGGTGGTGTCGACTATTATTCCAAGATTTAAAAACAATAATAATCAGCACAATCATTTCACACACACATTGACACTTAAATCTTGCACATACCGTCGGTAATAAAAGGTGATGATCTCAAAAGACAACTAAAAAAATAACTACAGTTAATAAACAGACTATATTTACTATGTAATTTATCGTGTAATTGCATTACATAATGTTTTTATTTTGTTAATTAAAATTTCTAAATCGTTATATTCAAAATAAAATCTTATGCAATGTTTATGTAAGTGTAAAACAATTATATACTACAAATAAATCACTTTTTCAAGCGTGTGAGTATGTATGTGTGATGCTTATGGGGTCATACAAATTTTAGTCCAAAAAGAGTCCCTGAAAAAATTTAAGAGTCCCTGATTTAGATGATCACGCAGAATTTGAGTTACCAAGTGAAAGATGCAATGGCTACAAATTCATTTGATGTATTAATAAAATTTTGTTTCAGAGTCATATCATTGCTAAGGATCTATAAATAGCAGCCAAATAGAAGCTATCTTTTAGCAGGCTTGCCGCACAATTGGGACTTACCGAGAAAGACCTAGTTTTTTTGTGTTGTCCGGGGTAATGTCCTAAGTTGCAAAAATAAATGTTCGATATTTTAAAAAATTTTGTCTGGCAAAGATTTTTTTTCTTTAATTTTAGACCTATATGTGCGACATCTTGTGTTTAACCCTTTATCTACCGTATTATAATTTACTGCAGTTTTTTTCATACAAAATTTTTTTTCGACCACTACATTGAAAAATAAGGGATATACATAAACAAAATACTCCACTTTGGGAAATTTAATCCGTTAGAGCTAATTAATTAATTAAATATATCATGTAAAATTAATTGCATACGCTGCTCACTTAAAATAGTCAAATCGTTTTCTAAGGTCTTCATTAACAAAAAAAATAAGATACTTAAATTTTGACATTAACTATTT
Source organism: Trichonephila inaurata madagascariensis (assembly GCA_019973955.1). NCBI lineage: Eukaryota > Metazoa > Arthropoda > Arachnida > Araneae > Nephilidae > Trichonephila > Trichonephila inaurata. The sequence goes on along the minus strand of BMAV01006213.1, from coordinate 134,990 downwards.
TTTCGGGACAAAAATGATAATCTTCGCAATCCGCTGAAAACGTCGTCAGCTAAAAACGCAATTTCTGCTTTAAACTATTCGCCTTCCTCGCTAAAATACTCATCGTAGAATCCGTGTTACCATATATCTTGGAAGAGAGGATTTCAAAGAATATTCCTGCTAAGTAGCTTCAGAATATTTGTAAAAATGGTTATTTTATGTAATTTTAAATAGAGTGGTACTTATAAGTACCGTCGGTAGGTAAAGGGTTAAACACTGTCTTATGGCTGTGCATATTGAATAATATAATTCAGAAATAGAGTTAGAGCTATATTTTACGTCGCACTATAAAGCTGCTCAAGGGCTATTGGGGACGGAAAAAGAATTTCATGTTTTATTACCAAAAAAAAAAAAAATTTCAATCTCTTAGTTTCGTATTAAGCGATTTTCACTGTGTGATGTGCATGTTATACATGTTCTTCAACTGTTTATATACCTTCAATTGTGTTTGGGGAAATTATTTGTGGTTCTTGCTCCTAGTTGTTTTTTTTCTTGTCATGCATTGTGTAACCGAAGCTGTTTTTTGCTATGTGCATTTTCTTTAAATAAGTAAATCTTAAAATCCAGAAAATACTCCCATTGATTAAAAGAAAGACTTGAAAATCAAAAAAAATGAGTAAATAAAAGCACGATTATATTGAGTTAGAAATTTCAGAGCGATTAATTGCTTAAACATTGCGCCTCATTGGAAAACTGTATCCCATTTACTGTTATTTTCCTTTCACATATATTTCGGAGTGTCCCTGAAAAGAATTCGTTTCGTTGTTTGCTTTCGTATTCGAGGAATCCTCACGGGAAAGAGGAAACGGGGACGGAAAAGTCACCTGCCCCCGCATTTCCTATTGCAGACGAAAACAGGAATTCAAAATTCGAACATTTTTTTCAATCGCTTTTTCTCTTTCTCTCTCATTTCGGTTTCTACTTTTCAGGCATTTACGCAATCTTACCACGAAAAAGTGCAAATTCTACGTATTAGAATTCGATAGAAGTAAGAAGAAAAAAAAAAGGAATCAAATACATACCTTTTTGGAATAAGTGTTATTATCGTATAGCAAATATTCGAATGTTTCAGAAAGACAGAAACAAAGAAAAAAAATCCTTCACATGGTTCCCTTGGTAACTTAATGAACAACTTATTTCTGCACTTGAGAGCAACGTACACAGAAAACCGACTTTAAGGTTTATAGCCTATTTGCAAAAGTTGCTTTCTTGGATGGATTATTTGTTTGGTAGGTTACCTAACACTGCGAAGCACACACAACACAAGAGCGATGGATCTTTTAATTTTGAGCTACGGTCAGATGACGTGGACGACGTCACCTGAACTAACATCTCCAATCCAACCAGTGGTCTTCAAACTGTGCTCGTGGCCGCGGTAGCCGAGTGGTATAGGTATCGGATCGTGGCTTGCCTTGTCACGAGTTCGAGCCCAGTACCACTAAAGACCCGCCGTGTAGGGCAGCCATGCACGTTACAATCTGTCGAAGCTGAAACGTCCTCCCGTTGGTGTGGTGTGGTAGTTAGAGAGGGTACCTGCTCAGGTGTCGTCCACGTCACTTGCCCAGGCCCAAAATGACAGGTCCTTTTGCCAAAAAGCCCCGTGTGTTGAACAGTGCGACGTTAATATTCAATCAATAAATTAAACTGTGCTCTATGGAGCTTGGAGTTCCATGAAACATCCCCGGTTTCCCCGAGTCAAAAAAAATTTAAAAGGAAAAACTACAAATGTGTATGCAAAACAGATTTACATTCTCTATGGAGCTGAAATAGCTGAAGCACAAATTAATGTTATTAATGCAGTGCTTCTCAAACTTTCAATATTTGCGACCCAATTTTCAATCATAATTTTCATCGCGCCATCCCTTCTGTAATAACAATGGATTGAAGGCAAATAAATCTACAGTGGGTTTTTTAAATGAAAACCAACAAATTCCGAGATGTAAAAATGTTATGACACAAGCCAATGAAGGCTCTAGTAAAAATTTATTTTTAATGTATTGATAAATTAATTATCATAAACATTGTGCAGTACTGATACAATCATAAGTATATTATATCAGAGTAAGCATTTACTTATATCAGTATTTATAAGTATATTATATCAAAGTAAATATGTATTTATTTATTGGGATTTTAAATACGCCGGAACCCTGATTTTAAAAAAATAAATGGATCATTTTTTGATTTTGTGTCATTTTAGAAGAATATATGGAAAATTTTTTATTTTAAAAATTTTTAAAAAAAAAGGTTTTTGAAAACTTAGAATAATTTTTTTGAATGTTCTTTTTTAAAAATGCTTCTTTTTAATATTTTGTATAGTCGACCCCCTAAGGCTCAACAGAATTTTGAAATATATCCTTAGAAGTGGGTTTTATCCAATATTTTACGAAACAGAGGGAGAAATTTTTAAGAAAATACTCCTATAATTATTTAAAAATGGTTGAAAACTTTTGAAAAATAAGGGAATTTTTAAAAAAACCCCATAGGACCCCCCTGTACAAAAACCCTACTATATACAGGCAAAATGTTAATACAATGGGAAGCTTTTTTTACAAAAGGAGAATTTTTGGGAAAAAAAAAAAAGATTTTTCCCTTAAGGGTTTAATTTTTTTTGCCAAAATATTGTATTTAAAAAATTTTTTTTTGTCATAATGCCCTTTAAAAAACAATTTTATACATGTATTCTAACCCCAAAGTGACACTAAATATCATAAAAATTATCCATTTATGCGTTTTTTAAAATCAGGGTTTCCCGGGAAACGTAGTCGGATACCTTAAAAAAATTAAGTGTCAAATACAATAATTTAACTGTCTTTACTCAAAGTAACTAGTCACGGCCCCCTTATTTAACAACTTTTCCCCCGATTTAACGCATTTTTCTTTTCTCCCGTTTAAAATGAAGACAAAATGCTGTATTTTAAACGAATAATATAAACTCCAAATTAACGAATTATTTCAGCAAGCCAAAAAACATTTTTCTTAATAGTTTGAAAAGAAAATAAAAAAATGGGTTTTTCAAAAAAAAATTTTTTCCTTTGTTCGAACAGAAAAGGGCCTTTCAAGAAAAAAAAAAATTTTCTTGTAAAAAAGCAGATTTAGGAAAAGGGGTGCTGCCCATTATTTAAATTTTCAAAGGGGAAAAAGAGCCAAAAGGGAAACTTATTACATGAATTTTGAAGAGGATAGGGGCCCCCCTTTCTTACCCCCCAACCCACCCACAAAAACAGGGGGTTTCCCCCGAGATTTTCCGTTTTCTCTTCCCCCCCAGAGGGAATTTTAGGGGCCCCCTTTAAAATACGAAAAAAATCAAGGGGAAAAAAATTTTTTTTGAAAAGGGGATTTAGGGAAGGGAGGGAAATTAAAATGAGACCCCATCCCCAAAATTTTAAAATTTTTCTAAGCTTTTCTTTTTCAAAAATGAAAACATACCCCTAGGCAGGATGTAAAAAGATTTTGTTTCTTTTTTTCCTGCATAAAGCAAAAGGAAAGTTCTTTATTTTTTTTCCGAGCCAAAAAAACAAAAAATTGTCAAAAAACCTAAGAGTTTTGGGATTTTTAAAAATTTCTGGTTTTAATGGTGCGTAAAAATTGGGGGGTTTATAGTATTTTTTGGGTGCCGAATTAAAAAAATCTTTTAGTTTTTTAAAAAGGATATTTTTTTTGTAGTTTCCCCCTTATATAATTTAAAAAAAAAAGAGCAAAAATTTGATTTTTACCCCAAAACGAATAATCCCGAATTAAGGAATAGAACTTTCGGTCTTGATGAATTCGTTAAATCAGGGTCCGACTGTATCAATAGCGTACACAAGGATTTTTCAAGGGGGGGGAAATTTCGGGTCAAAAGTCCCCCCACCCTCGATCATGCTCCAGAGGGCCCTAAGTGGTCCAAAATTGGGGTCATTTTTTTAAATTATTTTTTTTAAGTTTGTATGTTTTTTTTAGTTGCACAAATGAAGTTTTTATATCATTTTAAAAGTTTTTAAACTGAATTCAAAAAAGAAAATTCAAATATTTGCAAGGCAAAAAATGTTATGCGGAAATAACTCAATATACATTAGATACTCAAGATATAGCAGTGAGTTAGTTATCAGAGCTCAGTGAGGTTGCCTTTATTCTTTATTACAGCTTCACATCGATGATTCATTGAGCTGAAAATAGTTTTAAGCTCTTCCTTCGTTATTACATGATGTCAGAAAACAATTATATACTCAATTAGTTCTTTTTTATTTCACGGGTACCTCATTCGGACAAGAGTTTTCAAACGGGGTACAAGGTTTCGGTAGGATTGAGGCAAACATTTCCCGCCCAGGATAAAAAATGATAAGTCAAAAAAGCAATGACATCAAATAAAAAGAGTAGATTAAAACGGGGAAGATAAAGTGGTCTTTTTTTTGTTAAATTAATGGGAGCCCAAGTGACTCATCACAGACGAAAGTTTTGAAACTAATTGAGGATATAATTGTTTTCTCATATGAAAACGAAGGAAGAGCTTAAAACTATTTTCAGCTCAATGAAACATCGAGGGAAGCTGTAATACAGAATAAATCAACCTCACTGAGCTCGGTAACCCACTGCTATCATATCTTAGGGGTTTTTGACAGTTATTGCAGCAAAACGTTTTGGGGTTGTAAATTTTGAATTTTCTTTTGTATTGAATTCAGAATTAAATTTTCTTTAAAAAGATATAAAATACTCAGCATTTTGTGCAATGCAAAATTTTCTATAAGCATACAAAAAACATAACAATTTAAAAAATCATCCACAATTGTGGCCACCACTGTACATATTCCTTTGAATTTATCAATTATCGGGAACAAAGACAGTAAAAAATTGATTATTGAATAAATAATTAGAATCAGAGGCGCGATTAAAAGGGGGTTGGTTCGACCCCCTAGCCTTTTTGGGTTTTTCCCCGATTGATTATAATCCTACGTATATAGTACGTAAATTTAATTATGTATTTGTTATTAATAATTTTTTCTAATGCTACTTTTTTATTCAATAATTGTTTTTGTTTTTAATCCCGAAAAAAACGACAAAATCAAAAAAAATGTTGGGGGCTGGACAATTTTGAAAGGGTGGGCTTTCAATTGCCCCACCTTTAAAAATTACCGGGGCGCCACTGATTAGATTTAATTTAAAAAAATTTTTTAAATTTAAAACAAATAATTAAATTTTACGTACTATATACATGGAATAAAAATTAATCGAAAAAAAAAGATCAAAGGTTATGAGGGAGTCCGGACCCAGGGACCCCCACCCCTCTTGTATGCACCATTGAACTGTATAGCATTTTGATCTGCTTTATATATGTTATTAAGATATGTTCTTCTATGGGTGAAATGGGGCTCCCAAAAGCACCTCATAGTTCTTAGAACTCCGTGAGTCAAAAAAGTTTGAAGACCACCAAAGGATGTCTTTGAGCCAGTGGCGTAATGGAGAAAATTTGACCCCCCTCCTCTGCAAAGTCAGGTTTTGGGCCCCCAAGTTGGATTTTACAAAGGGTAGATACTTGGGGACAGCCAGCCTTTAGGCCCCCTAGAACCCTGCCCCTCCTGTAATGCCGTGGTTGCTGGTATGTACGTTACGCCACTGCCTTGAGCATCCACGGTTTAACATAAATCAGCTCCTTTACCCTGGTCTTCGGTGGCTCTAGAATTCGAACATATGATTCTACAGATGCGACCATGACCACTCGACTAAGGAAATCACATGGAATTGCTATAGTAATATAGTACATATTATTAAGCTTATATAAGCTTCACTTGTTTGTAACGGAATCTTTGAATTCGATTTTTACTCACTTTAAAAGATCAGATTAATTCGAAATTTTACACACTTGTCACGGACAGATGACAGTACAATAATTTCATAATTTTGTTCCATTGTCATGAACAGGATAGACAGGATAATCCAGATTTGATGATCAATTCTATATACCAGTGTCAGATTTGGCGACTAATTCTTATACCATTGCCAGATTTGGTGTGAATAATTCAAAATACCATTTCCAGATTTGGTGATTGAGAGTAACCCTAAAAGCTGAAACGTTTTTTTGCGTTAGCAATTTCTTATTATAATATAAGCGATTGTCCAGTCTTTTTTTTTTTTCAATTCCTACTATTAGCTCGCACTGTCTCTATATATTTATTTATTTGTATATTTATTTATTTATCTTGGTGAAATTTTCAATCGTTCATAAAATACATTTTAAAGCGCTCAATTGAGCTGAAATTTTATATACAGCATCATTTTGGATGACAATATACAATCATTTAATTATAATTAATAAAAATTAATGGATTAAAACTAATTATTTAAAGAATTACAAATACAGCCACGTTGGTGACTTAGCGACCCTTTTGGCGACTTGTGTCAAAACTTGAAAAGGTTTTTCTCACGTGTTAAAGCATTCAGTTGGACTGAAATTAAAAGGACAATACAATACTCTAATGATAATTAAAAAAACTAATGACCACTTAATGTTGTGATTCTGTCTTATGTGTATACATATTTATATTAATTGTAACTATTTAATAAAAAGTAGCTAAAATAAAATCTTTCGTTGTTGATCTAAGTAGGAATTGTCTTAAAAACTATTGTTTTATTTCCATTTTCAGAAAAAGACTCGTGCATGTGAAAAAAAAAATAGTTCTAACTCGGGGATAGACAAACTTTTTCGGTCGCGGGCCAAAAATTAAAAAAATCTATGGATAAATGATAGTTAAAAAAAAAACTAAAAATAAATGCTTTTACTGTATATCGAACTAAAAAATGAAAAAAAATGAAGTATAGTTTTAAAAAAAAACTAAAAAACACACGCCTTTATGATTAATAGAACTAAAAAGTAAAAAAATAATTCTTAATATAAGAATAAAATGATTTACGAGAAAATGAATGTCATTGTGGTAAAAGCGTGTGAGGTGTGCTTTGTACTACATTTTTACACTAACTCAGCATTTCGGAATATAACGTAAGAAATTATGTTGTTGTTGTTGCTGCTCATGCTACCTGTCTGACATAGTCAGATCGAGGCCCACGAAATTCATCGTAGCAATGGGCTATAAGTACGCCTGTCGTTGGCTTTTAGCCTTGAGCACCATTCAGGTGACCGTACGATTTAGCTCGTTTAGTTGATTGATTGATTGAATATTAACGTCGCACTGTTCAGCTACACGAGGGCTTTTGGCGACGGACCACGTAATTCTGAACCATGGTCAAGTGACGTGGACGACACCTGAGCTGGCACCCCCTCTCCTAACTACCACACCACACCAACGGGAGGACGTTTCAGCTCTCGACAGATTTAACGTGCATCACTGCACGTCTTTAGTGGTACTGGGCTCGAACTCGTGACAAGGCAAGCCACGGTCCGATACCTATACCACTCGGCTACCGCGGCCACCGGAGAAATTCCTGAAGGAACGATAGATGGCGACACCACCTATCTCCACCTCCACAATTTAGGCATGAAACTGAATCGGAGGGAAATTTTCTCCAGTTCCCTGCACTCGTGATTCAGCCCACAAGACTTTCGGACCCACTGATTTAACGAGCACGTGCTCCGCGTGTACTCGGAGGGTATTTGGCGGTACGGGCATCGAACCAGGCCTTCCGGTGCTTTAACCACTAGGCTACCCACGGCCCTACGAAATTATAGCAGTTGATGTAGAACAGCACCCCACGCTTTTATCCCAATGACATAAATTTTCTCGTAAAAATCATTTTATTCTTATATTAAGATTTATTTTTGTTCTTTATAGTTCTATTAATCATAAAAGCGTGTTTTTTATTTTTTTTTAAACTATAATTTATTTTTACATTCTCTTCTCTTGAATATTTTCTTTCCACTGCACTTAAATGGCCGAGGTAGCAGAGCTTGTCGCAATCACGAATTCGCAGTCGGCGTCGCTTCTGGCGCCGATTCAGATCCATCATCTGTAGAGGGGCTCACTGCACTTCAAATCAGCCAAAGCTCAAAGTCCTCATGTTGATTTAATTTTAGTTGATTTATGTGTGTTGATTTTGGTTTGATGTTTGGTTGGGTGATTACAATTTACATCGCACAGTGATGCAATGACGAGGGCCAGTGGCGCACACAAGGGGGGGGGTCCTGGGGGTCCGGGCCCCCCCAAAGCCCTTGATTTTTTTTCGGATTGATTATAATTCTAAGTATATAGAACGTAAAATTTATCGTTATTAATGATTAATTTTATTAATTAATGCTAATTATTTATTCAATAATTAGTTTTTTTACGGTGTTTTGTTCCCGAAAATCGACAAAATCAAAAGGAGCATGATACAAGAATTGTGAACTTTCGACCCCGGACCCCCCAGATTATATAAGAATTTAATATATATATATATATATATATATAGCTGTAACGTCGTGAGTAGAAAGCAAACAAGAAAATTTGTCACAGCCTCATTTTTTTAAAGTTAAAGCAGAATTTATTTGCTTCATAGGTTACTAAAAAGTCCAATAAATATGCCAAGCAGGGAGGACAGTCTTTTCCACGGGAGTTCAATCCTTTTTTCCGAAAGGCACTCGCTATTCCCTTTTCTTTTCAGAGCTCCTATCCAGTTTTCTCCTTCCAGGGCTCTACATCAAGTTTTCCCTCCCATCCAGGGCTCGATCTCCGTCTCACTCCAGGGCTCGATCTCTGTTTCCATCAAGGTCTCCATCCTCCATTGAAAAATTCCTGCGTGCGCTACTGACGAGGGCTATTAGCAACGGACTTCGCAATTCTGAACCAGGGTCAAAAAATAGGACAACACCTTGTGACGGTTCTATCCGCGATCTTCTTACTAATAGTCCTCTTAGGAAATTTTTGTCTTAAAAGATTTTATTATAAAACTTCCTCCCGAAGAAGAAAACGTGTGAACATGCAAATTAAGTCTAGTATATAAAATCTAGGCTTTCTGGTTAGAAGAGGAGAAAAGGTTTGGATAGACTGCTAGCGCGGAGCAGTGATTAAATCAATTTGAGGTGAGGCGAAGATATTTAGTAATTGATAATTGTTATATGTAAGTTGACGATCTGTTACTTTTAATTTAGATTAGGTAGGTAAGAAGTCAGAGCTTAGAGAAGTCAGACTTGACTTAAGTGTTCTAAGTAATCAAAGTCTTCTCGTATCTCGCGTACCTCGTTAATGGTCTTCGTATTGATTAATTGGGTGCATCTCTTAACTTTGGTTGACTGAATTTGTATTGTGTGGTTAGTACTGTGAATAAATTGAGTGATTTTGATTATGGCTAGTCTTCCTACCGATAGTCGAGACCTTTGCAACCTGAGCTGCCCCCCCCCTCTCCTAACTCCCACACCGTAGCAATGGGAAGATTTAGAGACTCCACAAATTTAACATGCCTCAGCTCCTCTACATGGGGCATTTGTTATTCCTGTTCTTTAATTAACATCACAGGCACTACAGTGTCATAACTTACACTTAACAATGCGAAGGGGGGCAAACCAGACAGATGCCAAGTGCGTATTTAGCCAATTCATAAAATATTAAAGGCAAAATCGGATTTTGCAGATGGGACCAGTGGCGCACACAAAGGGGTCTGGGGTCCGGACCCCCCCAAAAGCCCTTGATTTTTCCGAATGGTTATAATTCTAAGTATATAATACGTAAAATTTAATTAAATATTTGTTATTAATGATTAATTTTATTAATTAATGCTAATTATTTATTCAATAATTAGTTTTTTACTGTGTTTTGTTCCTGAAAATCGACAAAATCAAAAATAGCATGATATAAGAATGGTGAACTTTCAACCCTGGACCCTCCTCCCCTTTAAAAATTCCTGTGTGCGCTACTGGATGGGACCTAATGTTCTCTGTAACGCCACTGAGGAACTAAGTACGACAACTATTCTATACAGAAATTAAATCAAAATTTTAAAATCCGTGAAACCTCGTTTAATTTTACAATCTTACGGGGATCGAATTTGTATTCTATAAATACACCACCTGCTCAACTACAAAAAGATCAGCTGAAAAGATCATAATAGACTACGAGAGGTACTCGTCAGCCAGAGGTTTAGTTAGTTAAATCGGCAACAAAGTGAATTGTCAGAAAATCGAAAACCACCTGCATACTACAGCTTATTTTTTAAACAATAAGGGCTTTGGATTTCCCTGCTTTCGTTTTTAAGCCCCTATAATACCTTTTGGAATGTCTCCCAGTGATTTTCCAAATTAAACACTCTCTTTCTTTCTCGTACGTTTCTCAACACTAATTTTTGAATCGCACTTCATTCTCGTTATCGGCTTTTGTTTTGCCAGAAATTACTGGACACATTTATTCCTTTTTTTGGTTTTGTTCCCCCTTTTGCGGAATGAATACTCCGCACAATCGATAATCTGAGACCCTGACAGGCGAATATAAGGAAAGGAAGTGTCAAGTATTGCTCGTGGATTGTTAGAAAGGCAACAAAAGCGCTTATATGGAGCCCACAGAACCTTAATCTAGTGGGAAAGGGAGGCTGTGAAAAAGAAAGAAGAAATTGTTAAATGCCTGGATAGACCTCCCTCTTTCCTTTCGTCTCACAATAATCCAACTTGTCGACAGGAGTAAGGAAATTGGTTTTTGCACTGAGCTTTTGTTATTGAAAAGTACTTCTTTTCCTATTAGACCCCCTGAGGACTGTAAGATTTTAAGGATTATTACAAAGCTGGCCACCTCTTTCTATTGACCATTTAACCAGAAAGGGTTGGATCCCTTTTAAAGTACCCTTTTATATTGTGGAGGTTCTGCCACTTTCTTATATTAACCTACTCTATTATGTTAACCACGTGTGGAAATCCCCGCCACATCAAGAAATGTCAATTTACCTGAAAATCTACCTTCGTAACTGAATTAGTTGAATCCGTTTTTCTTTCGTCTAGACGTAAAATATCCCCTTCTTTTATTCCCACAATGATCGTATTATTCAATTATCGTATCTATTCGAATCTAAGCCGCACTCTTTCCAACGTTCACGCTAATGAAACTCAGGTGTGACTTAGAATCGAAGGCGGAAAATTCGTTCGATGAGGGAAATTTAACACGATACTGACAACTGGAACAATTACAGGTTCTTGAACATATTTAAAAGTTTTTACTAATGGTAAAATATATAAGTTGCCCTTATTAGTTCTCATTTTAATTTTTTATTTTTTTTAAATATTGGATACCGATAAACTATCTTATTCACAATTCCTACTATTAGCTCAAATTCTCTATTTATTTATTTATCTTGGTGGAATTTTCAATCGTTAATAAAATACATTTTAATGGAGCCCTCAATGGAGCTGAAATTTTATACATGATTATTTAGGATGACAATACAACAATTTAATATATAATTAAAAAACATTAATTGATTAAAGCTAATTATTTAAAGAATTACAAATACAGTCACGTTGGCATCATTTTTGGCGACTTAGCGACCCTTTTGGCGACTTGTGTCAGAACTTGAAAAAGTTTTTTTTTTTCTCACGTTTTAAAGCATTCAGTTGAACCGAAACTTTTTAGACACGATTGTTTTGGATGACAATGCGATACTTTAATGATAATTAATAAAATGTTGTGATTCTGTCCTATGTATATACATATTTAATATTTATATGAATTGTAACTATTTAATTTTTTTTGTTGATCTAAGTAGAAAGACTTAATTTTATATATATATATATATATATATATATATGTAATATAAAAATAGATATATTATTTGTAAGTTTTAACCGAGAACTTGGATGATGCAAGATCAATGCAATATGTCGTCAGCTTTTCCCCTCCAGACACTAATCCTTCCCTATAGACTTGGTACCACCTCTGTCTAGGGGGACAGAACAATAGACTCCTAGAGAGCCCCATAAAGCATGTCTTTTGGGGAATTTCACTTTTCGGTTTAAATATTTTCAATATGGGTTTACAAATCAAAGCTTCTTTTAAAAGTTAAAAAGATTCTTGGCATTCATTTGTCCACTTCCAAGAAATTTCTTTCTATATGTTCAGTGATGAATCATGGCATATTTATCTATTAACGTATACCATAGGTTTATAGATAAATATGCCATGATTAGGCATCCTTTGAACCAATTCTATCTATCTAGCTAGCTAGCAGTAAATAAATTAAAAAGAACACTAATAAATCCAAAAACATCTTCAGATCAAACCGAAAGAACCAAGAACATGGAACCATTACAAACCAAAAAAGAGAAATATGGCTAGAGTGGAAAAAACTATTATGATTTCCCGAGCTGTCACTGGTTTAGGACAGTGAAACAGGGTTAAGCAGTGTTTTGTGAGATCTCAACCTTCCCCTACAGCGGAAATTTTCGACATATTAGCACATGAGATAAACCAAGGCAAACATCACATCTCAAGAATGGTTTGACTGAATTACTTCAAATTTATAGGGTAGACTCAGCATAAATATACACCCCGAATAAAGTACGATCATTCCAAAATTCAAAATACTTCTACTTTTATAACAAAATCATAAAAACCCCATGAAATTCGAAACTTTTTCTTCTGTCTACCAAAAGTCCAATTTTTGATATTTTAAATTGAGTCTAGTTCATTCGGTATACATTTAAGCTTACAGATTAAAACTCCATTAATTTTATTTTTTATTTCAGATAAGCCAATTAGCCGGAATCGTGGACTTAGTGAACGTCCATTTTTTTAGATGAGTGTGTTCAGAGCGCTATAACTCCCGTTCTATTGGATATTTTTGGCTAAAAATTTATATACATACTTTAAGATACATATAAATAAACGATAAAAATGTAAAGCTCTATCATTTTACTGGTCGTCAAAAAAAAATCTACTATGAACGTTTAATAAACAGCCATCACATGGGTGAACCCCCTTAAGGTTATTTTATCAACGAACATATAAGTGTAAAACATTTTTAGATTCAAAAAAGTATGCACTATTTTTTAATACCAAAATTGAAAATCGGATTTTTTGAATGTGTATGATGTCCTGGTTTCCTTAAGAGAAGAAAGAAGAAAAAAAATGCCTGAAAATACATTGTAGTTTGTCGGGACGGTTGCATTATTTCGTGTTAACCAATATTTCATTTTAACCAGTTAACTATAGAGAGAGCGTACAGCTGTGTGCGTCACGGAAATTGAGCGATGACGAGTTCACAGAGTAAGAGTCGTTGTTAAAATATTGGTTCAAAAAGATGGGTTTATTTTATAAAACTGCTAATTTTATTACTAATGCCTTTGTACAAAGGTCTATGTACGGGGTTATAAAGTAATTTAGCTTGGTAGGGACTTCATGAGGCCGACGGTCCTTCCTACAAAAAGTTTTATGAATATATGTGAATTTTAGAGGCCGTCAAAATTCCCGGAATGAGAGCCCTAAACACACAATGATTTGCTTCCTTCTATACTGACAAAATATTTTCTACCTGTCTTGACACTAAGAAAGTTTTGCAGTAGGTGCTGTAGGGTTGATCACAGTCCTCTAACCAGAAAGCATCCTTGCCTTTTCCACCCCGATAAAATAACTGTTCTGTAGGTAGCACGGCATTGGGTCATTACTCTAATGTCAGCACATGGTTCTAACATCAAACAATTGGTATTTACTCTATTTGATGGATTGGTAACTTCGCGCCAGAAGCTATATCAATGAGTTAGAGCCTGGTCAGCGACATGCATTTGCCCCATGGCTGACCATACCTAAAGGAACATTATTTTAATTCAACTTTCCGACTCTTCCCTTTGCCCCTTTCAGACTAACATCTCAAAAACATTATCATCGCACATAAATAAATTCGTTACGTGAACTTGTTCGCTGTGTCAGCCGGTACGTACGAAAACTCCTTTTATTTGTTTTACTTCGGTTCGGCCTCGAATTATTCTAAGCATCTTGAAATTCTTGTATATGTTCTGTTTTTTCTCAAAAATTACAATTTAAATAGCCAGTGGTCACTACTTTTTACGCTTGACGAATATACTTGTCAATACGGAAAATCCTGCAACTTTTCCATGACGAGTATACTCGTCAACCCCAGTTAACTGGTTAAGCCAGTGTTTCTCAAACTGTGGGGCGCACCCCCTTAGGGGGCGGCGTGATAACCCTACGAGGGGCCGCAAGCACATTAAAAAGTCGAAAACAAAAAAATTTTTAAAATAATTATTAAATTACTGAAAGTAAACAAATACATTCTGACATAATGAAAAATAAAATAATGATTTACACTATAATACACTTATAAATGTATCAGAACTCTATGCAATCTATTTTATAATTAATTTAACAATACTAAGTGAAGGACAAGTTTAATAATTACCAATGACCCTATAGATTTGTCATGTATAAAATTATATGCCAATATATTAACACTTATCTTGATAATTTTGTACGGTTTATAATTAATCCCTTAAATAACGATTAAAAATTACGCGATTCGTTCCCCAATGCCACCATTTAGCACGTACGTAAGCGTATGTGGTGGCCTTCACAAACACTGTCAAGGTCATTTTATTGCTTTTCAAAGCATTCGGAATAATTTTATGGATGGCAGATCACAGAAAAAATAGTACCTCGGAAGGATGTATATATACGTCTGGGCAATAGCGCACACAGGAATTTTTCAAAAGGGGGTCCGGGATCGAAAGTTCACCATTCTTGTATCATGCTCCTTTTGATTTTGTCGATTTTCGGGAACAAAACATAGTAAAAAACTAATGATAGAATAAATAATTAGCATTAATTAATAAAATTAATCATTAATAACAAATATTTAATTAAATTTTACGTACTATATACTTAGAATTATAATCAATCGGGAAAAAATTCGAGGGCTTTGGGGGTCCGGACCCCAGGACCCTCCCTTGTGTGCGCCACTGCGTCTTGGGCAATAAATGCACTGGCTGAGTGAGACGTTCATATACGTTGAGGGGACTTAAGAGATTAAAGTCGCGTATTGTAGGTTTAACTCCGAAGTATAGTATTATTGAGTTTAATACATCGTTATTGTATTGATGAAATTATGATTGAATATTGGATCGCAATTATTGAAAGTTTGAGAAGCACTGGGTTAAACGTTATAGAGTTAAACGTATTTCACTGTATAAAGAAAGAGATCATGGAAGCCCGAAGGTTGTTGTGACTTTTCTTTAAAAACTTCCGCCAATGAAGTAGGTGTAAAACGCTCTCACACAGGTGGCCTAATAAATAACCTTACCCCCGGAAAACTTTTAACAAGGACTCCCCAGTTTTGGACCGCGGAAAAAAACAATAAAAAATTTTAACCCCGTAAGCGTATCCAGAGGAGTTCTTACCAAGATCACAACAATGGTAAGCCCTCGTTGCTACAAGATGGTTGAAAAAGGGAAAAAAAACCCTTTTGCGTTTTTAAACCTTTCAATTCCCATGAAGAAGTGGTGGGTTGTTCAAATTTTTTTAAATTGAATTGGCATTTTATGAATTGAAGTAAATGATTTGAATAACACGAAAACTATTGGGGAGAATCCGTATTTCAAGGGTTTGGGATGGCGATAACAATATTAACAGGAAATTTTTTTTTGCGGAGAAATAGGGGCGCCACGGGAAATTTTTTTCCAAAAGCGGGGGGCCCCGGGTCGAAAGTTCCATTCTCTATCATGTTTCCCAATGCGCTCAACATATTCTTTTCATTTTGTCGATTTTCGGGAACAAGAAACAGTAAAAAATAAAATAAAAATTGAATAAATAATTAGCATTAATTAATAAAACATTTAATAAATACTTATCGTAAAATCCGGCGCACCTACTTTAAGCTGAATTTTTAGGTGTATTTGGATAACCCCATCCTTTTTTTACGAAAAAAAAAAATACGCTATTCTGATGAAGTTTTAGGATCCGATACTTGGAACCGTGATTTTGCAAAAAATTATAATATTTTGGTATTTAAACACTTGAACAAAATAAAAATTTTTTTAAGAAGAGTATTACAATTAAAATCATTTAAGTAATATTTTGACAAAAAATGAACTAGAAAAATTTTTAAAAATTTTTTTTGAAAATGTTTATTATAAAATATTTCGCCTGTAATAGCTCAGACCTCTGTAAGAGGCTCAACAGAAGGGGAAAAATAACAGAAGTGGTTTTATCCATATTTACGACAAAGAGGGAGAAATTTTAAGAAAAAAAACCGATAATTATTTAATGGGTTTAACCTGAAAATAATGGAATTTTCAAAAATCGTAGTTAACCCTGTACAGAGGTTTACGATGGCTAAATATAATAATAGAAACATTTTTCACAAAGGAGAAATTTTGAAAAAAGGGTTATTCTAAGTAAATTTTTGCCAAAATAGTATATTTAAATATTTTTTTTTGTCAAAATGTCCTTAAAACAATTTTATACATGTATTCTAATCTAAGTGACACTAAATATCATGAAAATTATCCGTTTATGCCTTTTAAAATCACGGTTCAAATATCAAATATTAAAACTTGTTTTATTCGATTTTTTTTTCTTAAGATTTTGCAAAAAATAGTATACTTTTAAAACTACAACCTTTTAAGTTCATTAAAAATGTCGCTTCTTTTAAATAAATAGTGTTTCGTAACATTGTAGAAGTCTAATTTTTTTTATGCTCGTGCCCTTTATATCTGGCGTATAACGCGCACCTGTAAATTTCGATCTTATTTTTGATGTTAAAAGTGCGCGTTATACGCCGGATTTTACGGTAATTAAATTTTACGTACTATACACATAGGATTATAATCAATCAAAAAATCAGGGCTATGGGGCAGACTCCTCCCTTGTGAGCCACTGCTTCAGAATGCTTTAAATTATTTGTAAATATAAGGTGACCGTCTAAGTGCGGAACAGCGTTTTGGAAAAAGTGTATAAATGAATAAATTTTTTTAATATTTAGAGTCCGCTTAATTAAAATATACATATAAAATTGTCTTAGGAATATTATTGCAAGAAAAAAAAATATTTAAACGCAATTTTCTGGCAAAAAAATGAAGAAAAAGTAAAATTTTCAAAACATTCTCCTTCATGAAAAATGCTTCTGTAACAGGGGTGGAGAAATAGCAGCCTGCAAAGAGAGTATTTTTGAAACCCTCCAAGACAGTCAACAAAATAAGGAGAAAATGTTCCCTATATATTTGGTTGAATGTATGCTTTTGTAAACGAAGTTTTTTCTTGCATGAAAATCAACAAGAGAAAATATAAATGCAAGTTGGCTGTGACATTAACTTGCAGGCTGTGATCAGAATTTCACAGCAAACTAGGGATGGCGATTCGTTTCGAAAAAGATCGATTTTTAAATCGATTCGAATCGTAATCTGATGAATCGATTCACAAAAAAAAAAATCGAGATCTAAAAGATCGATTTCTAAAAAATCGATTTTTTTTCAAGTCGATGTAATTATCGATGTAAATATAAATCAATTTTATGAAAAACAAGAAAGATACCATAATAAACGATCTCTTCTCAGTAAAATCAGAGAATTCGACAAAAATACAATTATTTTTATTACCGTATAAAAGTATCGGGTATAAAAGAAGACATTTATTTTCTAAATGTGTTTGTTGCATTCAAAAGTTTAGAAAATAGATACTATAGCATATAGTTCCCAATGCTTAATATCCAAGCTGTTTAAAAACAGCAGTCTGTCAAGTCTAATGGGATCCAAGTGGTTCCGCTCATCACTTGCGATGTTGCAGGCAATCGAAAAAATGCGCTCACAAGGAACAGATGATCCCACAATACTCATATACATCATGGGTTTTTTTTATATACTATACAGCTTATTTTTTGTTCTTGCCAGTAAAGTATAGATAATACATTTAACTAATTATATTTTAAAGATAGTACTTTCAACTAATTGTAAATACTTTTATGGTTTGGACCAAAACAGAAAAAAATCCAATATCGATTTTCCAGGATGAAATATCGATTCAGTGCTACATATCGATTTAAAAAATCGATTTTTTTTAGGGAAATCGATTTCTCGATTAATTTATCTCAGATAACCATCCCTACATCAAACCACCTCACTCCCGATTCCAAAAAAATTGTGATAGGGTACATCCATCTCAAACTGATTCTATAGTTAAATATGTTTACAACTATAAATATTTAGCAAAGTAATTAAATTGAATAAAGCTGCTACTACTTTACTTAACTTATATATATTGATATTTATGGTGCAACTTTTTCAGACATACAAAGTAACTCTAAAGAATGTAATCCTTTTAAAAAGGTGCGGCCTTCTTCAGTGGTAACGAAAAAATAAACCCCCCTTCCCTGTGCAAGTTAAGGTTTTAGGCCCCAAGTCGAAATACGAACCTAGCGTCAGTCCCGCTTTGGGCTTCTAGAATCCCTGGGGCCCCGCAATGCGGGGGTATACGTTACGCCACTGACCTTCCAGTATGGATGGCGATCTGAATCGATTTCTCGGGTCCAAAAAAATCGATTTTTTAAATCGATATATAACATTGAATCGATTCAGTGAATTGATATTTCCTCCAAGAAAATCGATAGTCGATTTTTTTTTCTGTTTTGGTAAAAACGATAAAATTATGTACAATTACTTGAATGTACTATCTTTAAAACCCGTACTATTACAGTGTCGGTGGTTAAAGGGTTAATTACTCAAAAACTCGCAATATGAGTGAGTGGAGTGAATATTAACGTCGCACTGTTCAGCTACACGAGGACTTTTGGCGACGGACCTCGCCATTTTGAACCATGGTCAGGTGACGAGGATGAATAACTAGCGAAATGCCTGCGTGCTTAGTTTCCTACGCTTCTCTTTAATAAATAAATAAAAAGAAAAGTTACTTTTGTAATCTTTGACTTTTTGTATTTGTTGATATTGCGTCATTTGTTTATGCCTTGATTGACTGTCGTAATGTACCGTGATAAGCGAAATAAATATTTATTTTTATGTAGTGTTTGTTATGGAATAATAAGTAATTGAGGGTAAGTAAATCGCTGTAAGTATCGCGGGATCATCTGTTCCTTGTGAGCGCCTTTTTCCGATTCCCCAGTAGATTTGGGAAGCCCGGTTGTTTTTAAAAAGCTTAGATATTAAGCTTTTGAAAAAATTAAAAGAAAAGGTTTTTCTTTTTCAAATTTTTTAAGGGAAAAAAATACATTTAGAAAATAAATTCTTCTTTTTTACCCAATACTTTGATATGGCATTAAAAAAAAATTTTAAAATTGTCAAATTTTGAACAAAAAGACTCCCTCATTTTATTAGAAAGAGATCTTTTATTATGGTATCTTTTTTGGGCCAAAAATGGTTTTATATTTACATTGTAAATGGAAAACTAAAAAAAAAATCGATTTTTTTTGGGAAATCGATTTTTTAGCCCTCGTTTTTTTGTCAATTGATTCATTGCTTCCTATTCGAAAAATTTTAAAAAACCCCCAATCTTCTTCAGAAAAAAAATCGCCACCCCAAACCCCTATACCCCCACTTCCCGTGTGACATTCGAACTAAAAAATTTTTCACCACTGTTCAATAATTTTTTTGCCTATATATAGTCAAGATTTTTTACAGGTGTTTGATTGATTGAAATTTTAAACCCCGTCGCCCCGTTCAGCTCCACGGGGCTTTTGGCAACGAAAACCACGAAATTTTTGAACCATGGTCAAAGTGATGGACACCTGAGCTGGCCCCCCCCTCCCCCAATTTACCCCCACCACACCAACGGGGGGAGGCGTTTGAGCTCTTACAGATTTAACGTGCATCGCTCCCTTTCATGGGGGTCTTTAGTGGTACTGGACTCGAACTGGGTAAAAAGGCGAGCCACGGCCCGGGAAAAACCTATACCACCCCGGCCGCCCGCCTTCGCGCTGGAAAATTCCTAGTTTTCAGGTAGTATAAATTCTAATTGTTTAAGTTACAAACCTTGCTAACATTAAAGTAATGGCCCTTTTTGCAGGGATCCAAAACAATTTTTATTTTCAAATTCCCCTTCTTTAAAACTCACACTCTCAAATATTTAAATTTTTTATTTTTTCTTCTTTGGGAAATTTTTAATCGTTCATAAAATACATTTTTAAAACGCTCCATTGAGCTGAAATTTTTTTATACATGATTATTTTGGGTGACAATACAGTAATTTAATTATAATTAATAAAAATTAATGGTTAAAAATAATTATTCAAAAGAATTACAAATACGGGCCGTTTAAACATTTCTGGCGACTTAGAAACTCTTTTTGGCGACTTGAGTTAAAAACCTTTAAAAGGGTTTTTTTTTTTTTTTACGTTTTAAAAACATTTAGTTTAACAGAAATTTTATAGACACGATTTTTTTGGGTGACAACACGATACTTTAATGATAATTAATAAAAAATTAATAACCCTTTTTAAAGTTGTGATTCTGTCCTATGCATATACATATTTAATATTAATTGTAACTATTTAATAAAAGTAAACTAAAATAAAAATTTTTTTTTTTGATCTAAGTAGGAATTGACTTAAAAAAAAAAAATACTACTTTTTTTGGGGAAAGGGGGAATGTTTTGGTAAGAGGATAGATTAACCCCACCGCACCTCCCCGAACTTCCCCTTAATTTTCAAGACAGGTGGGAAAAAATTTTTTTCAGTTAAAAAATGGGGGAGTGAGTGAATATTAACGTTTACTGTTTAACTACCAAAAGGGGTTTTGGGGAAAAAACCCCAAATTTTAAAACCCCGGTCAAGTGACGTGGAAGACTTAACCGAGCTGGCACCCCCTTTTCCAACTACCAAACCCCCCCACCCAATGGGGGGGTTAGTTTTTGAAGGAAAAGTTTGGTAAGCGCCCTTTTCAAGGTTTTTGGGCGGGGAAAAAAAATTGGATACCAAAACAAAATAAAAAACTTTAACTTGCCCCGGTTTTAAAAATAGGCCCCTTTTTTTTAAAAGGAAAAACAAGGGAAACCCCATTGTGCACCCCCAAAATAAAAATAAGGGAAACCCCAAAATTTTAAAAGTAAATTGTGTTGTTTTTTTCTCATTTAGAATTTTACACACAAAAATTCTGGGTTTTCCCCAAAAAATTACTTTTGTTAAAATTTTTTTGAAAAACCAAATTAAAGGAAAGGGGAATTTTTATTTTCCCCAAAATATTTTTTATTTAAAAACCCAAAAAAATATTTTAAAAGTGACACTTACTCCGTGATTGGCGAGTAAACTCATCATCGCTCGATTCCCGTGACACACATAGCTGTGCGCTCTCAAACGGGGGTGTGCCATAGTTAACTGGTTAATTTGAATAATACCTTTGGAAATTAATAAGTAAAATGCAACTTTTAATTTTTTCCCCTAAAAATATATATACTTAAAATCCAAATAAATAAAAGTTTTCTTATTACAGAGAACGTCGTTTTCCGAATCAATTGGAACCGGACACCGGTTTGATTGATGAATATTAACGTCGACGCTCAGCCAGGAGGCTTTTGGCGACGGACCCGTCATTTTGAACCATGGTCAAGTGACGTGAACGACACCTGAGCTGTCACCTCCTCCCCTAACTACCACACCAACGGGAGGACGTTTCAACTTCCAGCAGATTTAACTTTATCGCGCCTTACACGGCGGGTCTGTAGTTGGTACTGGACTCGATCGGACAAGGCAAGCCACGATCCGATACCTATACCACTCGGCTACCACGGCCACCCCGGACACCGTTCAGATAACCGAATGCGATCCAGCCAATATATGAAACCGGACGCTATACGAATATTGAAAATCATCAAATGCGGCAAACGTGCGTGTAGAAAAACGCAAAATAGGGGCAAAATGTCGCAATTTTACCTTTATTTTGGAAATTATGATCACTTATTTTTCGCTGTACCTTTGTACACCTTCATTATTTCGCTGCAAGATCTCCGACTCTCTAGAGCAGCATTATTTGAGTAGAACACCACTCTGATTGTTCTTCATACCATTCCTTAACTGTCTCTAATGCAGATAACGTATCAGCATTTGATGGACCTTTGCTACTTTTGTTGTTATTGCTGCCCTCGTCTTCCTCCGTTTCATTGTTGACAGGGTCAGATTGATTGATTGATTGAATATTAACGTCGCACTGCTCGGCCACACGAGGGCTTTTGGCGACGGACCACGTAATTTTGAACCATGGTCAAGTGACGTGGACGACACCTGAGCTGGCACCCCTCTCTAACTAACACACCACAGAACGGGAGGACGTTTTAGCCTCGACAGATTTAACGTGCATCGCTGCCCTCCCGGCGGGTCTTTAGGGTACTGGGCTCGAACTCGTGACAAGGCAAGCCATGATCCGATACCTATACCACTCGGCTACCGCGGCCACACATCGACAGGGTCAGATTCTTCTTGCACGGAAGTCACAATCTCATCATTTAGCATTTTAAATCCACGGTCTTCTTTCTGCATTGCATGGCATCCAGGTTTCTACATTTTCTTCATCGCATTCTTGAAATTCTGGGATCGATTGGATACAGTCAGTAATCTCCTCCCTGTGGTCGTCATTGATGTTTTTTTTTTTTTGCCTTCTAATTCTGGCCGCAGCTTATTCCATGCATTTTTCAGGCTCTGTCTTTCGAGCGAGTACTCACACTGTTCGAAAACGTATTCATATACAGTACATGTAGTTCACCAAAAAAAAAAAACTGGTCCGGATATTTGACGCTCCGGATAATAAACGTTCTGTTAAACGACGTTCTACTGTATATGAAAAATTGATTTGTGTTTTATTAACCATGATAAATTCTGTATATTGATAGAAATAGATATAGATAAAAATGTTGGTAGGTTTAGTGTTAGTCTAGTACAGGGGTGACCAACCTTTTTGGGAAGAGTGCCACTCTCTGATGAAAAAAAAAAATATGCGTGCCACTTCAAATTTTTTCAACAAAAGAATATGAAAAGGGGAAAAGTATTACTTATAGTCTTATTATGAAATTTTTACACAAATAACACGTATTTTATGCAAGTCTAAGTAGCGGAAATTTAAAAACTTAATATAATAAAAAAAAGCCAAAAGTATGAACTTAAATTTTATTGTTTAAAATTTTCTTTTCAGTTTCAATCAATTGGGGTTAAGTATAAAATAAAAATGAGTTTCCAGAAAAATTTAATTCTAAATAATTATTAAACAGTCAGAGAACTTTCTTAATGTGGTTTTTCAGTTTGTAGATTTTTTACCGAGTCATCTACATTAGAATTATTTCTCGAAGATGCTAACAAAATCGGGTTGTTTTAGGTGTGCATTAGTTTCTCTTCCTCCCCCTCCCCCCTCTCCCTCCAAAATCGAGATAAAAAAGCAAAAGTATGTTCACGAAAAAAGATATATGATCAGTCAAGATTAGAAAAAAACTATCTTCCTTGTAAACTTAAATTATTTAAATGTCGTATGGTATTGGTAAGAAAAGCTAAATCTCAAAGGCTATCTTCATTCTTGAGAAGCAAGCACTCACTGGGCAGTTCATAGTTTTCTTCCAGATGTTTTAAAACAGGCTCCCTCAAATTCCAGAATCTCACAAATGCACTTCCTTTGGAAAACCAACACACACAACAATGAAGGAGTGTTGTCTGAACCAGGGGTGTCCAACCTAAATGACCTTGCGGGCCACTTCTGAAAAACATTATAATCTCGTGGGCCGCACATAAAAATATGTACTTTTATATATAAGATTTGGAAACCAAAAACCCTTATTGGAGTGAAAATTTAAAACAGAATGAATTATCGTTATTGTTTTCATTATTTTTCATGTGCACAGACATAGATGCTATAATAATGTTTCTATAATATAATAATGCAATGATCAAATAATGTTTAAAATATTACAGTTGCCATTTTCTTGAAAGTTACGGTGTTCCTTTTGAATGGATTTTTTGTTACCATTGTTGAAATTTATAGGCCGCCGAAAACGATTAAGTATACATTGCCATTTATCTTAAAGTTTAAATAAAATATTCAGGACGCGGTTAAGAAACATCTTTTTTTCGATTTGATTCTAAAAAGAGGGCTGTGACGTGAACACATCACCCCCTCTTATCTGGGGTAAGTTTCTTAGCGTGGTTGGGGTGGTAGAAGGTGTTTCTGGGGGGGGAGGCAATGGGGTGCAGGCGAGGCCAGTAGTTGAATAGCGTTGGTTATGAGTTTTTTAAACTTGGAATACTGACCGGCAGAAGGAAAAAAAAACTATTGAATTAAAATTAAAAAAGGGGTGGAGATTACATAATATGACATTGGTAAAATTAAAAAGGGAAAGGGGGAAAATTTAAAGGGAATATATTGACATTAAATTATAAAAATAGGGAAAAATTAATCAAAAGGAAAAAAATTAGAAACGCTTTTTTTTTGACATCGTTTTGCTTTAAGAGGGGGGAAAATTTTTAGTAATTTGGAAATTGTTACGATATTTGCAAATATTTTAAATAGTCCTTTATATTTTGAAATTCAGAAGAATTATAAAAGTTAAAATTGGCAGAAGTTTGGGAAAGTTTTTATTTTCCCCTAGGGTTTGCCCCGAGGGGGGGGATCATTATCATTACTATTTAGGGGGTTTCCCGCGGTAACGTTGGAAAAAGGACAAACCCTCGACAAATCTCTGATGCCTTTTTGTCTTTTAGGCACTCAAAAAGAAAGGAGGGGGAGAAACGAAAATCAAACCCCAAGCATCATGAACCATTCATAGTAAAGAATATACATAAGAATCAAAATTAAAAAGTTTTAATATTAAAATCAAAAGTAATGTTTTATAAAAAATAAATATATTTTTTAAACTAAAGGATAATTTCTTTTCCAAAAAGTTTATTTTAAAAAAAAACAGTAAATTAAAATAACGTATTTTTAAAACAGTAATATAAAAAAAAATTTTTAAAAATTTCAAGATGAAAAAAATTTAAAAAACTGATGTTTAAAATTTTTTTTAAAAGAGGGCGGGCCGCAACTTACGTGTGGGGGCCAGGTTGAAAACCCCCGGTTTAAGCCAGAGGTTCCCAAAAATTTTTGTTAAAGTTTTTCGGTTTGGGGTAGACACCTGCTTACCTAAATTGAATTTTTTAAATTTACCCGATTTAAATGTTTGTTTTTTTTGACAGCTGATATAGATCTACGAACTTTAAACGATTAAAATTTCTAGCTGAAGTGAAGTATGGTGTTTAAAACTTAAGAAAAACATGTTAAATTAAATTAAAATTTAATTAATATATAAAATAAACGAGCAACAAACAAATGCTTTTAAAGGGAGGAATAAATCTGGTGCTTCAATAACATGTTTTCAACATTTGGAATCAATAGTGTCAAGGTTTAACCCTAAATCTCCTCGGTTAGTATTGTCCAGACCTTATTCCCAACCTTTTTTTTTGAAAATTGGGAATCACGCTGAAATTCCTTCTCACTAGAAAAAGTAATTTTTTCTCGTCGATATTCCATAATTTGTTATAAATGACAGGTATGTCTTTTTATAGCCAAAATTGCAGACATGGTCCTTGTTTTAATAAAATTTAGGCTATCAACTACAAATTAACCTTACTAAAATTAGTAAATAAACCTATTAAATAGATAAAATCTGGTTTCCACTTGACTAAATTTTCTTTTAAAACTAAAATCATGATTTGGTTTAATGAGAGCCACCATCATAGACCCCCATTTATACCTCATGGACCTCCAAGTTATTTTTTCGCTGACGTGGACCCCTTGGGGGTCTATATAGACCACTTTGGGAATCACTGGTTTAAACTATAATTTTCTGTTGTAATTTAAGTGTATTTAAAATAAATTTTAATGTCTTATTTTGTCTGAGACAGCCACCTTTCAATAAAACAGTAAAAAACTTGGTATTTATTATATCTTTTAAATTTTTAAAATTTTTCCGATAAGTCTTCACTTGCCAGTCTTACAACTCAGCCGTTCCATTGGTTGGTCACCCCTGGTCTAGTATGACCACTGCCATAAATCAATCGGCCATCGATTCCCATTCATTAATCCAACTTAATTTCCGCCATTCATTAAAACCAAACACTCTTGGCGCCACTTGGCGTCCGAAACCCAACTGACGCACCCGTTCAATCAAATAAGACAATAGCCTCTGCCCCCCTTCTCATTCCCTTCGACAAATACCGAGCGGGCCTTCCTTCTCAGCAGATAGGTATCGCATGTAGAACAACGATTTCAGTGAAATTTGAAAAATAGAATCTCCCGCCATCCCCCTTCTTCGTTCCTGTCATTAATTGTGCGGTGTCATCTTAGTGTCTCCCCTTGAGTAATAGTGAGGATAATCCTATTGGTCGGGTGACAAATTGCCCTTCGCTTAGCATGTCAGAATCAGAAGGGTGGGTGGGTGGAAGGGAAGGAATCGGGGATGTGTATCTGTTTGATCGGACGCGCGTTGGAGATATTAGCATGAGGCTTAACTTTGGGAAGCTAGGATGTGGAATTTAAGGCGGGTGACATGTTTGGTCACAATCTGTTGATATTTGTTTTATTTTATATAAAATAACTATCCTTATACTAATATTATAAACGCGAAAGTTTGTGTGGATGTTTGTTACTCCTTCACGGAAAAATAAGTGAATGGATTTTAAATGAAACTTTACAATAATATAACTTATACATCAGAATAACACATAGGTTTTAATTTATAAAGATATTGTGTGATATTAAAGAGATTTTAATTTATAAAGTATTACGATAATTGTTAAGTAAAAAATTCTGCCGTCAGCAAAAGCCCGCGACAGCATATATCTATCTTTTTTGTGTGAAGCAAAACTTTCCCTTTTGTTTTACCTACGCCTTGTCTCAGTGCGCGCTCGCTTTTAATTTATTCCTTCTATCAGTGTAATCAATATTTTTTTTAATTTCATAATAAAACTAGATTTCGAAGGCAGAGGTGGTGGTAAGATTTTAACATAAAATAACTGAAAGCAATATTAATGTATTACACTTCCAGATATAAATTATTTACATTATGTTAAGCGTTCACAACACAAAATTTGTACCAATGTGTTACTTTTGCTGAGCAGAGATCAGTTTAGAAAGGTGTTTTCAAAAATCAGCTGACTAGAGAGTTACGAAGTTATAAACAAATAAAAATCCCTTTTATCACCTATCAGATCAACAGACTTAAAATTTAACAAATATGGGGTTTTTTTTCAGCTGAAATATATGCAAAAAGCTTTTTTTTTTATTTGCAATTCACGTAAAATTAACTCAATAAAAAATTCTTCATCCTTCAATCTGTATTGTTTAATTTTTCAATTTAATCGTGCGAAGAACGGAAATACTAGCTAGTATTCTTTATATATTTTTCTTGAGATTTTTTTTTTAATTGTTCGGAATAAATTTCGATTGATGGAATGATTGATTGCTTATTGGTATCACACTTTTAGACGAAACGGGGGCTTCCAGATATCGTAATTTGAACCGCGATCATGTGACACCCGAGCTGGCCCTCATTCGCCAATGTAAGGATTTTGAGCCAAGGCAAATCAACCCCTCAGGCGGCTCACCTTCTTTAGGTGGGAACTGGTGCCCAAACCCCAGGAAAACCCTCTAGTGATTTTTTTCCTTTTTCCCAAGGGGGTTTCCCTTTTTTTGGAAACACGGGTGTCACGCCCCGGGTCCGTGACCCTTTCTATTTTCGACCTCCATCTTGTCATACAATTTCTTTTTTTCCCGTCCAGACCCACAGACCTATGAATGTTTGGGGCAGAAAACCCAAAACGGTTTGCCCATAAAACACCAAACTCATCATCATCACCTTTAAAAACAAAAGTACATCCCTTTTCAGGGGGATCTTTAAAAGGCTCTGGGGGAAAAGGGGGGCTTTCAGGAAGAGGCTTCAGGATCTTTCTATAATATATATATACACACAAATACATATACGTGTGAGAAAATTTCTAATCTCTAATTATTTCGTTGGTTGTTTCTTCAATAAATAAGCAGAGCATTATATCTACACATAAAGAAATAACTAAGGGAAATACTATTTGCATTACTTGTTAAAAATCATGCAAAATTCATTGCATTCAAAACAAAAAAACATCTTTATTTTTATTTTGAAGATTTTTTTTTATATGATTAGTTTTGAAAATAATAACCTTACGCAAACGCGAAAAACTATTTTGTATGCATTATGAGCTATTCCTTTTTTTTTTTTTAAATAAATATACTTTACTCGTTTACATTTCTTTTCAAATATAACCCCTAGACCAGGAAGAACCCTAGCTGGCAACTCTTCCATCTTCCACATCAAACCATAATGGGGAATGGAAGTTAAAAAAAAAGAAATATTCGATCTCAAATATCCTTTTCAGGAGGGGGTTATACCCAACCTGGCACAAAAGTAACACGCAAACTATTGGCGACGGACCTCGCAATTTTGAACCTCGGGAAAAAGGGACACCAACCGGCCCCCCCTTTAACATCACACCACACTATTGAGCCTCAACAGATTAAACGTATATAAAGGCCTTATCAAATACATTTCGAGAAATTTTTTCGCCAATTTCGCGAATTTTTACTGGCTAGAACTTTTTCGAACAACGCAAGAGCTAAAAAAAATTGTTTCAAAAAGAACTTTAAATTCGCCAAGGGGGTGGTTTTTGGGGGGCCCAGTCATAAACAAGATGGCGGCTTCTATTTCGTCAAACGCATCAGATATGGCGAATAATATTTTAATGGTGTTTTACATTTTAACGGTATATAATATTTTAAATAGAATGGTGCTCTATTTCTGTTTCCACCCATCACCAAAAGCGCCAGTGAAATAAAAGAAATAATTTTGAATGTTCGTTTTCCGAAGCAGAAAAATTCGGCGAGTAATTTTTCATTGTGGAGATAGAGCGTAGCTGACGTCATTGTTTTGGTTACGGCAACCCTTCCCCCTCAGATTAGGCAAAAAAATTGGGCGAAAAAATTGACGGTTCGAGATCGGCCTTATGTCCCCTCTACGGTAGCTCTTCAATGGCATCAGGACTCGAACCCGCGACAATCCGGCCTCGAATAACTCTCGTGTTGCTTTTAAAGTGACGCTGATAACGAAAAAATAATTTAGTTTAAGAAAATTTTAAAAAGGAAGTACAGAATTTCTGAATAATGAAATTGTAAAATCTTAACTGCGTACAGTTAAATTCGATTATGACCCAACATGTCTGCCACAACCGGTTCGCCATCAGATAAAACCTCTAAGCTCTACAATCTGTTGAATTGCATTGGGCCAATCTGAGCGAGCGTATTTACTCCGTGGTCCTATCAGGCCCCCAGTATGGATGAGGAAGTGCTGTGCGTAGTGCAAGAAGCATGATGAATTTATCCTTCCCTCTTACTCGAGTAATCTATCACTCGATCCGGCTCAGATATGTATTCTGTGATCAAGGACCTTCCAGTCTGGGGGAGGGGGTGTTCCACCGACTTCAAATATTAGAAGTTAATGTTCCCCATGGGAGAAGCGGAGACACCTAAAAAATGGCAGGGGGCAAGAAGTTAAGTGCGAAGAAGAATATATATTTGTCGTGCAAAGAGTACGCCTTCGTAAAATGCATTGATATACATCAGTTCAAGCAAGAAATGCGATGTTTAAGTACCTTCTCTGGGAAGAGTATGTGTTTTTTGAAATCTCGAAAGGAAAATGTATGGTTTGAAACAAAAATCAGATCAAATATCTGGCGTTTTATGGTGAATTTTATCTGAAACTTTTAATTGTAGATTATTAATAAAACCCAAAAGGGGAATATAATATACATTTGATGCATTAATGTAATGCTTTAAGTGGCAGCATAATTCAGTATTTTTTAAATTTTTTTTCTGATACAATCTATTGAGTTGTCCATAAAACCCCCCACAATATTAAAAATTAAAATTTTTAAAATTTTAAATAAAATTAAATTGTATCTTTAAAATTTTATTTTTTAAATTTTTCCCTGTTTTAAAAACTTTTGGGAGTTTTTGTATTTATTAAAATTGGAAAAAATTAAAAAAAATTTTAAGAATTTTAAAAAAAAATTTTTTAATAAATTCAAAAAAAATAATCCCTTTTAAAATTTTTTAAAAAATTTTTTTTTTTAAAAAATTTTTTTCCGATATTTCCCGGGTTTTTTAAAAGGTAATAAATTTTAAAATATATTTAAAAAGGGGATTTTTTTAGGCACAAAAGAGGAAAAGAAAAAACCCTTTTAAATGGTTTAAACCAATTTAAAAAAATAAAGTCAAATTCGATAAAAAAAAATAATAAAACTTTTTTCAAAAAAAACTTTTTGAAAATTACTAATTAATTTTTAAATATTTTTTTAAAATAACTTTTTGTAAAAATGTTTAAACAATTCAAAATGCACCAATCTAAGTGACCCCCAAATATGAAAATTATCCATTTAGGGCCCAAAACAGGGTTCCGAATTTTTTCGCCCTAAATTTAACATATTGCATTTTTTATTAAAGACGATCCCCTTTTTTTGACCAAAAGGGTTTTAAGTCTTTTGACCAATCATCTATAGACGCAGCACTACCCCAAATGAGTTTTTCCCCATTCCCGCCTTCCCAGAACAGTGTTTCCCCTTTTTAAATATGACCCCGGGGGTCTTGAAAACCCCAAAAAGGGGTCCAGTCAGGAAAAAAAATTTGGGGGTCCATGAAAAAGGGGGGTCTATGATGGTGGCTCTCTTTAAACCAAATCAGATTTTAATTTTAAAAAAGAAAATTTATCAAGGGAGACCAGAGTTTAGTTTATTTAACAAGTTTATTTACTAATTTTAATAAGGTTAATTTGAGTTAAAAAAGGGGACAGCATAAATTTTATTAAAACAAGGGCCATGTCCCAATTTTTGTAAAAAAACATCCCGTTATTTATCACAATTTTGGAATATCTGAGAAAAATTTTTTTTTACTTTTCCCAGTGAGAAGGGGTTTCAGCGTGTTTTCCAATCTTCAAAACAAAAAATGGAAGGGGAGGGGGAGAGAAATAAGGTCAGGACACTACTAACTGGTGAGATATAGGGTCAAACCTGACACGATTCCAAATAAAAAAATTGTTATTGGGCATCAGATTTATTCCCCCCTTTAAAAGATTTTTTTTGTTGTAAATTTTTTTCATGATTAAAAATTTTTAAATTTAATTTCCCATTTTTTTCTTAAGTTTTAAAGACTATACATTATTTCCCAGTTCAAATTTTAAAATCTTTTATTGTACCCACTACGTTCGGAAGCGTGTTTTTAAAAAAAGGCATAAAGGGATAATTTTCAGATATTTATTTCATTTTAGATTGAAATACATGTATAAAAATTTTAAGGAAAATCAATTATTTAAATAAAATATTTTTGGGCAAAAATTAACTTGGAAAAATTTTTTTTTTCAAAATGTTCTTTTTGTAAAAAATGCTTCATTGTAATAATATTTTCCCTGTCTATGCTCAAACCTATGTACAGAGGTCAACTATTTTTTAAAAAATTAAATTATTTTCAAAATTACAACCATTAAAATTTTTCGGGTTTTTTTTTAAAATTTCATCCCTCTGTTGTCGTAAAACGGGGATCCAATTCTAAGTTATATATTTTCAAAATTTAGTTGAGCCTCTGTACAAAGTTTTTGAGTTTATATACAAGAAAAATAATATTATAATATAAGCATTTTCCAAAAAAAGGAGAATATTTTAAAAATGGGTCTTTGTTCATTTTGTGTCCAAAATATTGTACTTAAAAAATTTTTTTATTGTAATACTATTCTTAAAATTTTTTTATATAATTTTCAATCTAAGGAAACACTAAATATCATAAAATTATCCATTTATACGCTTTTAAAATCACTTCCCCAAAGGAGCGGATACCTTAAAGTAAAAACTATACCAGCTGTCAAAAGCATTTAAATTGGTAAATTTGCAAAAAATTTTATTTGAAGCAGGAGTCTACCAAAAAAAAAAACATGGCAAGGGCGAGACAAAAAAAAATTTGGGGGCCCGCTCTAGAAGGTTTAAAACTGTTCAGCAAGGCACACCTGTTTTTGGCACACCTTTGCCTCCAACACTGAATACAATGTATAGTCGAAATTCCATATTAAATCCGGTTTGTTGGAAGGTAAACATTCACGTTCTATTAAGTCCACCACATTCTCTTTCAACGACCATTGATTCCTGTAGAAAATTCCAGTCGCCATTACACGTTTTCATTATAGAGGAAAAAAGTATTTACGTCGCCCTTTTAGCACACTAGGCGGCGGACCCACATTTTAAATTAAAAAATAAATAGGGATAATTTAAAAAAAAATTTTTAAAAAAAAATACATAATTAAATTTTACGTAATATATACATAGGGAAAACCCAAACGAAAAATCAAAGGGGGGGGGTGTCCCGATCCTTAGGCCCCCCTTTTTACCACTGACTTGAAAAGAAATCCAATTTTTTCGAATCCGAACTCATAAAATAATTTTCTTAGCTGTCGAAATAATTCGTTAATTCGAGGTTTTTATTCATTGAATATGTTTTTCTCACTTCGTTTTAATCGGGGGAAATAAAAAATGTGCTAAATCACGAAATTTGAATATGGATTCGGTAAATCGAAATCTAACTGTATTAATATTGAAAAATACTTTTAAATCTGAAAAAAATATTTCGAATTTGGTTCCTATTCCTTAACATAAAAAGCAGTGCTTCTCGAAGTTTCAATATTCGCGACCCAATTTTCAATTATGATTTTCATTGCGCCCCCCGCATACCTTAACAATGTATCGAATTCAATAATATTATATTTCAACGCTTAAACTACGATACGACCTTAACCTTTCAACTGTCACCGGCGTATATAAACGTCTTGCTCAGTCAAAGCGTTAATTTCCCCGGACGTATATATACACCTTTCCGAATACGATCTTTTCTCTGCACTACTATCCATAGAATAATTCCGAAGAATTTGGAATACAATAAAAGGACATTGACAATGTTTGCGAAGAATTTACTTACTTCAGAATATTTTTTGCTACTTTATTCCTTCTCCCCCCAATACAAATCATATCCGCGCCTACGAGGAAAATAGTTGGCATTGGAAAGCGAATCGCGTAACTTTTAATCGGCAGTGAAGGGATTAATAATAAACCGTACAAATTATCAAGTGTTATTTTTTTCATATAATTTTATACATGACAATCCCATAGCGTCACTGGTAATTTTAAATTTGTTCTTAACTTAGTATTGTTAAATTAACTGTAAAGTACATAGTGTAGTATCGACACAATTATAAGTGTACTATTTCAGTGTAAATGTGTCTTTTATTTTTTATGTCAGAATATATATGTTTTGCTTGTTTACTTTCAGTAAATTAATAATTTTTTTTTCAAAATAATCTTTTGTTTTTGATTTTTCAAATGCTCGCGCCCCCCTCGTAGATTCGTCATGCCCCCAAAGGGGGGCACGCCCCACAGTTTGAGAAACGCCGACATAAAGCGAAGACAGTCTTAATATCCAATAATTTAAGTCTTTTAAAGAATCCTTGTCACCACTGCTTTAGGCCAGGGGTGCCAAACCTGCAACGAACGTTTTTGCGACTCAGTCAGTGTATAACAAACACAATGTACACGCAATAATACGTAACAAAATAACAAATCGACACAAATAAAAATAAAACAGGTAGGATCGGCTAAAAGGTTTTTAATTACTCTTTTTGCTGTTATTAAGGGGGTTTCACCCATGTGACGCCCTGTTTTTTAAGCATTCTTAGAGAATTTTTTTCTTTTTTTTTGACGACCAATAAAAAGATAGAACTTTAAGTTTTTTTTATCATTTATTTATATTTGTTTTAAGAGTATGTATATAAATGTTTAGCTAAAAATATCCAATAGAACGTGAGTTATAGCGCTCTGAACACACCCACCTCGAAAAAATGGACGCTCACTTCCTCCACGATTCCGGCGAATTGGCTTATTTGAAATAAAAAAAAAAATAACTACGTGTTAATCCATAAATTTAAATGTGCCGAATGAAAATATCAAAAATTGGATTTTTGGTAGACTTCTGAAGAAAAAGTTTCGAATTTCTGGTGGGTTTTTTTGTTATAAAAAAATATAAATTTTTTGAATTTTGGAATGATCGTAGTCAGTAGCGCACACAGGAATTTCTCAAGGGGGGCGGGGTCGAAAGTTCACCAATCTTGTATCATGCTCCTTTAGATTTTGTCGATTTTCGGGAACAAAACAGTAAAAAACTAATTATTAAGTAAATAATTAGCATTAATTAATAAAATTAATCACTAATAACAAATTAAACTTTATGTACTATATACTTAGAATTATTATCAATCGAAAAAAATCAAGGATTTTGGGGGGGTCCAGACCCCCAGGTTGATTGATTGATTGAATATTAACGTCGCACTGTTCAGCTGCACGAGGGCTTTTGGCGACGGACCTCGTAATTTTGAACCATGGTTAAGTGACGTGGACGACACCTGAGCTGGCACCCCCCTCTCCTAACTGCCACTCCACACCAACGGGAGGACGTTTCAGCTCTCGACAGATTTAACGTGCATCGCTGCCCTACACGGCGGGTCTTTAAGTGGTACTGGACTCGAACTCGTGACAAGGCAAGCCACGGTCCGATACCTATACCACTCGGTTACCGCGGCCCCAGACCTCCAGGACTCCCCCTTGTGTGCGCCACTGATCGTAGTTCATTTGGTGGGTATATATGTGATGTGTGCGAGTCTACCCTACGAAATTTGAAGTCATTCGGTCAAACCGTTCTTGAGATAGGATGGAGGAAAGTTTATTATTAAGTTTAAAGTTTGAAATCCGATTGAAACAATGAAAAAAAAATCTTAACTTAGCACTACGAACACTACCCTTCTTATATAATACCTTCTCCTTTATAACGACTTCGAAATTTATAAAATCACCTTACCACCGTATTCTAAGCATGTTAAGGAAGCAATTTATGAAGAAGAAAAAAAATTTTCATTTTTTTAAACCATACAGGGAACCCTCTTAAACAAAATGCATACATTTATTTTTTGAGTGTACCACAATTAGTTAAATACGTAACCGTCAAATGTCAGGAAGTAAACATTAAATTTTTCTTGTTCTGCTATTTATGTTTATTATAATGTATTATTCGGAGTAAATCTCTATGTTACTACGAATATTGAATTTTTTTGCGGCCCGCCTAAAGTTAAACCTTGCTTGTTTGGCCCGAGACAGCCTTCGAGTTAAGATACCCCTGCTTTAGGCGAAGAAGCCCCAAACCCTATCGGGAACGCACCCCATTCTGCCTCTAGATTGTTTTTAAAGCTTTATTTGGGTAAACATCTGGAGGGGTCATCCTTTAGTTGTCACGCTGCGTAAAATGAGACTGGTGTATTTATTCTAAACTTGTTACTGGAAGCGAAAATAAACTGCAGGCCCATCTGATAGCGACCACCCCATGCGATCGCATGATTTCACACGTGCGGTGGCAATTCTTCTGTCATTGCGTTTATGGAACCTCCGACAAAAGTTTTTACAACCTTGCCAGTACCGTCGATTAGTTTAGGGATAATAAATAAAATGCGGCAGACCACCTTGGTTTGTTTCTCGGAATGACTGAGATGCATGTATTTTCTCCAATACCAGACTCGACTCCACGACTCACATTCGCCAGCTACGTCCGAATGGGTTAGTTCAGGGGTCGGCAGACTTCAGAGTGCACAAAGGACATTGGCGAAGGTCCTCAGGCGAATTTTGAGGGAGGGAGAAAGATGTAAATAAGTTGTCTCTTAAACTAGGAGTCACGTGACTTGCAGTTGGGGCCTGCCAAAAATTTCAGGAGTTGATAATCTTTTTGCATAAAATAACTTTTTCACCGTGGTGTACACAAGAGGGGAGTCCCCGGGTCCGCCCTCGTCCCATGGCCCTTATTTTTTTTTGACTGATTATAATCCTATGCAGTGGCGCACACAAGGGGGTGTCCTATGGGTCCACCCTCCCCCCATAGCCCTTGATTTATTTTTGACTGATTATAACCCAATGCAGTGGCGCACACAGGGGTGTCCTAGGGATCCGGACACCCCCCATAGCCCTTGATTTTTTTTGACTGATTATAATCCTATGTAGTGGCGCACACAAGGGGGGTGTCCTAGAGGTCCGGACACCCCACATAGCCCTTGATTTTTTTTTCAAATAGTTATAATCCTATGTATATATTACGTAAAATTTAATTATGTATTTGTTATTAATAATTTTATTAATTAATGCTAATTATTTATTCAATAATTAATTTTGTATTGTTTTTGTTCCCGAAAATCGACAAAATCAAAAGAATATGTTGGGCGGTGTATTGGAGCATGATACCAAAATGGTGGACTTTCGAGCCTGGACCCAACCCCCTCCTTGAAAAATTTTTGTGTGCGCCACTGATCCTATGTATATACCAGGGGTGGCGAACCTTTATGGTTCAACATGCCATATTTTTCCTAGAGAAATAGTTGATGAGGTATAAACGTGCCGTCTAATAAATTTGATTTGTGATTATTGGGAAAATAATAAAACTAAATACTAACTCAAAACTTTTCATTTACTACGAAAAAATATATTTTGCACAGTATAGTAGTAAATGTTTTAGTAAAACGTATAATTCAAATTAAAGTAACATTAGGATGACTTTTGTTGAAATTACGAGTACAGATGACAAATAACAATATTAGGATTGTAAGATGTTACTTTTAAGGTATCCGACTAAGTTCGGAACCCTGATTTTGCAAAAGCGTATAAATGGATGATATTTAGTGTCACTTATATTAGAAAATGTATATAAAATTGTTTTAAGAATAGTATTACAATAAAAAATTATTTAAGTACACTATTTTGACAAAAATAAACATAAAAATGGCCCATTTTCAAAATATTCTCCTTTTTGTGAAAATGCTTCTATTATAATAATATTTTGCCTGTCTATAGCTCAAACCTCTGTACAGAGGCTCAACTAAAATTTTGAAATATATAACTTTGAATGGGTTTTTTCCATGTTTTACGACAACAGAGGGGAGACATTTTAAGAAAAAAATACCGATAATTCTTTCAAATGGTTGTAACTCTGAAAATGTGAATTTTTCAAAATTCATTGTTGAGTTTCTGTACAGAGGTCTGAGATATATGCAGGCAAAACATTATTATAATAGAAGC
This sequence comes from Trichonephila inaurata madagascariensis, assembly GCA_019973955.1. Taxonomy (NCBI): domain Eukaryota; kingdom Metazoa; phylum Arthropoda; class Arachnida; order Araneae; family Nephilidae; genus Trichonephila; species Trichonephila inaurata. Next base: position 97,877 of record BMAV01006213.1, on the reverse strand, counting down.
AATTTTCACAAAAGGAGAACATTTTGAAAAAAGGATTTTCTAAGTTAATTTTTTGCCGAAATATTGTATTTATAAATAATTTTTTGTCAAAATGTCCTTAAAATAATTTTATACATGTATTCTCATCTAAGTGATACTTAATATCATGAAAAAATTATCCATTTATACGCTTTTTTTAAAATCACACTTCCGAACGTAGTTAGATACTGTGACGTCTTCGATTGGGGTGAACCCCACCCTATCAATTCATCTGAAGTCACCTTATCTATTCATCCCCAAACAGATGTTGGGTGACAAGTGCAGGTGGCCATGGGGTCATTGTTTGTTGTCTGGCCTCGGACAAGCGCGGACATCTGGTTTGGAATTTACAATGGCTAAAGAATCCCGGTGAAAATAGGCATTTCTGTATGAAAGTCTTGAATAGGCGAAGCCTGTATGCAAGTCGATGCATTGAGAATAGGGCTATGAGGCCCAGATGTGAGATGAATGGAAATTTCGAAGTTGATGAGATTATGGCGCCCTTGGATTCCAGACGACGAGGAATGGTTTGTATTTGCCGCGCAAATGGGAGACGAAAGTGGGCCCGGGGACGAGGGCAGACCTTTTTGGCCTGCCAATGAGGAAGACGAGGGGCGTATGGTGGACCCGCCCCTGGTGTTTAAAAGGGGTTAATTTTGGACGAAGAGAAGGGGAACTTGAAAAGACTTGAACGAACGGAGAGAGAAGCTTGGAGATAGAGCCCTGGAGTGAGACGGACGGAGCCCTGGATGGAAACAGAGAGCCATGGAGTAAACTTGAGAGGAGCCCGGAAAAGCAAGGGATTGTCGAGTGCCTGGCGGAATAAGGATTGACCTCGAGTGAAAAAGACTGTCCGCCCGGTTTGGCCTATTTAATGAACATTTTAATAACATATGAAGCTATTAAATACTGTTTAAAATTTTAAGATGAGGCTGTAACAAATTTTCTTGTGTACTAACTACTGACGACGTTACAATACCTTAAATAGCCTTCAGAATAAAAAAAATTTACTACATAAAATGAATAAAAAGTGATTTAACATGGAATATTAATTGATTTCCTACGGAAAGTCACACAACTCCTAGAGAAAAAAAATACCACAGTAAATAAAATATAAGTAATTTAATGCTCCTTGGGCGCGGCCCATGGTTCGGGGGCCACTACTCTAAATAATAAAGAGGGCATAATTTCTTATTCGAAACGAAAACGCGTGGTTATTTAGATCCCCAACAGGAAAGCTCAATTTAAATATGTCGTTTTAGTCGAAAAATTTAGTCGAACATCCTACCAGAGAGGGAATAAAACAATCTCTTATTTACGACATGTATTCAGCTCTCTGGTTCTTATTCTTTAATTTCTCAATTCTACACTTTCTAAAAAGGAGCCTTTTGTATAAAAATTAGAAAATTCGTGTCTTAATCCATTAGCGCAAGCCATCTTTAACAAGTGAACATAATAAAGTAAAACCAAAGTAAATTTTAAGATATTTATCTCCACAAGAAATTCACTCTCTTTTAAAATAGACTCTAGATATATTTAAATAAATTTCATCTTTAGGAAAAAAATATAACAAATAAACTGTTTACTATCACGTTTTCATTTTTTTTTTTTTATTAAGAAATAAAAACTATGAATAATTATGTGTTATTTTCTTATATTTGTACATATTTTATTGCCTGGAAATTAACAAAGAATGTCCCTTTTTGTGGGGAGAATGGGACAATAAACAGTCGAGTTTGCTTCTGATATAATTTATATACTTCTTTATTTTTTAAATAAAATAATGCATGAACTATTTTTTTTTTTAAAAAAAAGCAATTTTAAAATGATTGCATTACTTAATTTTTCAATGATTATCATTACGTATAATATGATGCAAGCTAAATTTGCTTACGAGAGTGTTCTCATTTGTCAAAATGTTTATGTGCAGCAATTGTTGCCAAACCTTTGCATTAAATGACTAATTTTTAGAATCATAATAGAAAGGTTTACAGCGGGGGTGGGGAAATAGTCTCCCGAAAAAAGTTTTTTTTTGCTCGTGCGCGATTCAAGATTCGTCTTGTATTTTTCACTATTAGGAAAAAAGAATTCCTTTTATGCCTTCATAACGAAAACAAATTACTTGAAAGTGTCTCCACTAAGAAACCATCTGCACAGTTTGATTGATTGAATATTCGTCCCTGTTCAGCTACCGGGGTTTTTGGCGACGGACCACGTCATTTTGAACCATGGTCTGACTGTACGACACCTGAGCTAGCCCCCCCCTCTCCTACCACCCAATGGGAGGTCGTTTCGCTCTCGACAGATTTACGTGCATCGCTGCCCACTGCGGATCTTTAGTGGTACTGGGCTCGCTTTTGACAAGACAAGCCGCGATCCGATCCGCCCTCGGCTCCCCGGGGCCCCCTGCACAGTTTGGAGGATGAGGTCACAAGATGATTTCAAGATGTAAAGAACATTTAACCTAAATTCAATTTGCTCTTTTATCCCATAACTGCTGATATTGATACAGCACACGAGGAGCTGCAGCTTTAACTTATTGATCTGCAGTCAGATCACAGTGTAAAGGAAATGTTTAATGGTATGACTTTCACCTTTACAAATCTTTGTGAGCTGGAAAATTTCCATGCATATAGAAATTTGCTAGGAAAATGTTCTTTATATTTGAGTCGACAAATATTTGTGGGCAAAGTTTATTTTCGAAAAACCCCTAGAACAATGATTCAATGGTCTATAAAAACCCCCGGGGGCCCCGTCAGCGAAAAATAATTTGAGGGTCTGTAGGTGTAAGTGGGGGTGGGACATATCCATCCTGTGATGACTATGTTTATTAGGATCCGCGTAAGCTAGAGGTGTGGGATTATCTAAATGATGAGACATTATGTAATTCTTAACACAACTTTTATTAAAATAACTTAAATTCAATTCTAAATAACAACTTTCTTAAAAATGAGAGTTAACCAATTAAACCTTATATTCTATCAATCGCCCTAGATCCCTTTTCTTAATTTTATTTAATTAACAGTCTAATCTAACATACAAAATATTACCTTTTATGAGTCACCTTCCTTCATAGGGTTTATAATACCTATTACGTAATTTTAGATGAGAAGATTCAACTTTCTTAATCTTTATTATTTTTAATTTGGGTGAACGTATCCTTCTTCCCGAGCTATGGACGACTAACACTTGTTCGAATGATTCCCCACTAAAAAATCTCTAGGCTTGCCGCTCTTTCTCATCAAAGCTTCTATCCTTTTAAAAATATATCTCATTTGCATATTCGTCCCTTTCTCTTCTTGGTATTGGGTTGGAAAAAATTTTGCCATTAATGTGGCCGTCAAAAAAACTTGGGTTATGTTAGAAGAAGGACGCGAGAACGTCTAGTGTGATAATGGCTCTCATTAAACTAGATCGTGACTTTAATTTTAAATGAAAATTTAATGGAGTGGAAACCATATTTTATGTATTAAAGGATTTATATTTACTAAATTTTAAAAGGTTAATTTGCACTTACAAGGTGACAGCATAAACTTTATTAAAACAAGAACCATTTCAGCCTTTCTTACCGGAATTAGCTATAGAAATATAATACTGGAGTAGTCCCGAATTTTCTCAATTTGCCAAGACGTTTTAGCCTACGTTCAACATTTAACTGTCTTTTATTCAGATTTTGAAACTAGGTTTCAGAATGCCTTGACTATGGTAATACTACACTATAGGCAATGAATTCATATGCTCACATTGTCATAGGAACTTATCAGAATAAGCACTAACGAAGACCTTAAAGTTTAGAAACGGATGTCAGCAATTTTGGCTGTAAAAAGACAAATCTGTTATTTATCCCGAATTGTGGAATATCGTGTGAAAATTTTTAATTGGTTTTCCTAGTGAGGAGGGGTTTCAGCACGGTTGCCAATATCGAAAACAAAAAAGAAAGGGGAAAAAAAACTTTACACTGCTAACACAAAGGCGATTTAAAGTTAAACCTAACAAGATTCATATCACATGTTGAAAATTTGTTACTGTGTGACGTCTCTCGCGTCCTTCTTCTAACATAACTCCCAAGTTCTTTGACGGCCACGATTAATGGCAAAACTTTTCCAACCCAATACCAAGAAAGAAACGGATCGAATATGCAAATGAGATATCTTTAAAAAGGATAAAGCTTTGATGAGATAGAGCGGCAAGCCTAGAGATAACTTAGTGGGGAATTGTTTGGAATAAAGGTTAGACGTCCTATAGCTCTGGAAGAAGGATACGTTCATCTCAATTAAAATATAATAAAGATTAAGAAAGTCTGAATCTTCTCATCTAAAATTACGTAATAGGTATTACTTCAACCTATGAAGGAAGGTGACTCTATAAAAGGTAATATTTTGTATAAGAAGTTAGATTAGACTTTTAAATTTAAATATAATAAGATAAGTGATCTAGTTGCGCGATCTGACTTGAATATAAGGTTTAATTGGGTGTTAACTCTCACTTTAAGAAAGTTGTTAATTGGAATTAAGTAATTTAAGTTATTCTTAATAAAAGTTGTGTTAAAAATTACATAATGTCTCATCATTTAGATAATTCCACACCTCTAGCTTACGCGGATCCTACTAGACATAGTCATCACAGGATGGCTATGTCGCAAAGTTAAACCTAACAAGATTCATATCACATGTTGAAAATTTGTTACTGTAGCACCAGATTCCTCCCTCCCCCTTCCGTATTAAAATTATTTATTTGTTGTTCAGTTATTTTATGTAACACAGTTATTTTATGTGTTAATTAACTTTTAATTTAATTAAAATGTGCTTTTTGTTCTCTTAAAGTAGTAACAGTACCAGCCGTCAAAAAGACATTTAAATTGATCAGTTTGCGAAAATTCAATATTAATTAAGCAGGGGTCTACACTAAACCAAAAAACATAGCTATGAGACCAGAAAGTTTGGGAACCTCTGAACTAGAGTAAATATAGATGCAAGTTGGCTGACATAGATTTGCAAGTTACAATGAGAATTTCGACAAGAAATCTCCCTTCTCGATTTAAAAAAAAAATAGGAAGAAAGTGTCTCAGGGTACATATTTATTACGTTTTATAACTAATATAATCATTTTAAAACGGTGTGGCTTTCCAGTATTCACCGTACTTACAGTGTGGCTCGCGAGCGAAAACATGTTGCCTACCCCTGGTTTATACAAAAGGCGAAGCAACCGTTTATGCACAGATAGTCTATTATTTTGCGAAATATTAATTTTAATATGTACACGTCTTTGTTTTTTGTACTATATATAATTATTCTCATTTTGAAAATAAAAATGAACACTATATTCCATCCCCCCCCCGATATAACGAATGGCACCCATAAATAGAAATATCTCCATTAAAACGTATATATATATATAAGTAGGCCCCAGAAATTTTCAACGGGGTCGGGGTGAAAGTTCACCATTCTTGTATCATGCTATTTTTTGATTTTGTCGATTTTCAGGAACAAAACACGTAAAAACTATTATTAAATAAATAATTAGCATTAATTAATAAAATTAATCATTAATACAAATATTTAATTAAAATTTTACGTATTATATACTTAGAATTATAACATCAGAAAAAAAACAAAGGGTTTGGGGGAGGGTCCGGAACCCCCAGACCCTCTCTAGTGTGTGCCACTGTATATATCAGTGGCACTAGAACAAAGCCCTTGATTTTTCCATTGATATAATGTGAAGTATATAGTACGTAAAATTTAGTAAATATTTGTATAAATTAATTTTAAATTTAAAACTAAATTTTTTATTCAATAATAGTTTTACTTTTTATTCTCATCGACAAAATCAAAAAAGGGTATTACAAAATAAAAGACTTTCGAAACCCCCCTAATTCCTGTGCCTTATATTATTATAGGTATATTTTATTTTATATATATGTAATAGATTGAAGTAGTGTTGGCCGGTGTAGAGTAAGTATCAATGTTGATTTAATAATGACGTCTTCAGAATAGCTTTACCTCCTTTATTATGAGCACGCATCAGCAGATTAAAGCACAATTACATTCTATTTTCACATTGAGTAGACAGCGGCATTTTGGAGGACACAACACAAAGACAAAAAGCAGCAAGTATTTTCAATCTTACGTGAGGGCGGCAAGCAGAGAGAGAGCGCGCAATTACGTTGAATAGGCATTTTCCTTTTGGGCATCTGATTGGCTAGAATGCGTGGGCTAGGATTTAGGTTTAACCGATTACGATTAAGATTACAATGTTTTATTTTAAACCTAAGAATTTTAAAGATTATTTATATATCATTAAAAAGAGTTAATTAAAAGTATGTTAGAGAGGGAATTATTACATTTCCCCCCCTCCGTTAGACACGTGTGTGAGGCCAGGGCCCTTGACACAGACCCGTATCTTACACAGAGAAATTAAATTTAAAATTTTGTGAATAAAGTTATTTTAAAAACTTCCTGCACTTGCCGGTAATGACATACATAGCATGATCTTCAACACAGAAATTAGATAATAGAAAAACAGAAATATACTGGTAAATTGTAAAAAAAATATGGGTACCCATAATAACCTTCAAAACCAATAAGATGCAAAATGTAGAAAAAATCAAAAAGTATTGTTCAAAAATGTTCACACATCTCCTTGAGTAGCTGATGTAATAATGTTCACTCCAATACACATTATATCATAAAAATACACAATATCAACAATAAAAATAAGAAACACTTGTAATTGAATAAAAATAAAATAAGATCCAAAATAATTGTAGCCTAAAATATCATCAGTACATCAGTGATAAACATCATGGAAACATCTAAGTTTGCTTCAAAAATAATAAAAAAAAAAAAAAAAATAACTTCTTAGTCTAAAGTAAACTTAATAATCTGAGACTATTAAGGAATGTAATTCAGACTCTTCCCTGTTTCTATCCAACAGCATGCACTTCTCCAAAACTGAAACAGTATACCGAGATGAAAACAGGAAAAAATCCGAAATGGATTGGAAGATGGATCCATGTTTCGCACACATTATAAGATCTGAAATCATTTCTTATTGTGAAAATATATATATATATATATATATATACTTTTTAGAAACGAAAGCCCTCTTAGTGGTAGTGTAGTTACACATATAGAGGCCCCTGTAGCTTGGGGCCCCGTATCATTGATACGGCAGTAACTACGCCCCTGATATCACTCAAATTGTACCCAACTCAACTGTACCAGTTTTTGGAGTAGAAATGCTTGAACTAAAACAAGATAAGAAGGAGAGGAAAAAGAGTGAAAAGACACCTGTGTCAACAGAAAAAGGGTTTGGGACATCTGGGGGAATGATATATGGGTTATTAGGGGAGGGGTGTAAAATAGTCTCCACTCTTCCCCTCAGGGTCATTTTACAAATGGATACTGCTTTTAACTCCCCCTGTGTCCCCCACCCCTGCGGGCCAGCTGTTTTTAGGAGCAATAATTTTGTTTAGCTTACTGTTGCATGATAGTGAAGAAATGTTAACATACGAACGTGACAATGACACTTGAGATGCCAGTTGATTGGTTAAGAAGGAAGAAAGGGATCTACGTTAGTCGTAAATAATCTTATGTATGGTGAGAACGAAGGGTGTATAGGGGCGTTATATAACCTAGTGGGGTTCGTCAATTGAATAGAATGTACTGTCAAAACCTTTTGTTGTTATTGACACTTTCGAAAATAGCTTCTATTATGTCCCCGTTATTGTGTGCTTCCTTCTTTTATTTATAGTATTGTATTGAAAAAATTTATTCTGTTTGTACGTGCATTTAAACATTTGACTATTTGAGGACATTTACTTCTCTGCGTAGTATTATTTCCCATATAAACAAAGCTTATTTACAATTAGTGAAAGTATTAGAATTATAGTCGGACCTCTATTTAACGAAATCACTAATTGCCGAAATAAAAAAAAAAGTTCTGTACGCGGAAAGTTCCTTAAATGGGATTTCGTCTTTTAATATACTTTATATAAACCACATAAAACAAATTCTTAATTCATTAACGCTATACATTAATAAATAAATTATAGTTTTGAAAAAACTAAAAAAAACAACCCTTTTATAGTTAATCGAACTAAGTTGTAACTTAATCTTTTAGTCGCCAAATCTGGAAAGGGGATCTGAAAATAGTCGCCAGATGTGGGATGGGATCTGAAAATGGGAAATCGTTAATTCTTATGATCCTGATCAGGACAATGGAACCAAATTATTAAATTATTGTACTGTCAACGGTCCTGGACAAGTGAGCAAAACTTCAAATCAATTTGACCTTTTAAAGTGGGTAAAAATCGAGTTCAAAGATTCCGTTACATACAAGTGAAACTTATAAAGGATGTAAAAAAAAATTAATCATTCACATTCTTTTTTGTAAATTAATATCTATTTATTTTATATATCTTATGCTTCAGAAAGAAATCTTTCAAGGATAACAAAACAAGAAACATTGTCGTGTAGTACCCTACATTTTTAACACATTAAAAAAAACTATTTTAAAATTGATGAATTTGAATGACATTTTCTAATTTTATAACTGTAAGTACTTTTAAAAGTACATTATTTTATAACCAGTAATTCTAATCATACATAATATCCAGTGGCGCACACACAAGGGGGTCCCCAGGTCCAACCCCCCCATAGCCCTTGATTTTTTTTCTCGATTGATTATAGTCCTATGCAGTAGCGCACACAGGAATTTTACAAGGGGAGTGTCCAGGGTCGCAAGTCCACCATTCTTGTATTATGCTCCTTTTGATTTTGTCGATTTTCGGAAACAAAAACAGTAAAAAACTAATCATTGAATAAATAATTAGCATTAATTAATAAAATTAATCATCAATAACAATTCCTTAATTAAATTTTACGTTCTATATTCTTAGAATTATAATCAATCGGAAAAAAAAATCAAGGACTTTTGGGAGGGGGTCCTGTGTTAAAAATACCAGCATTAGAAAAGACTTCTCAAAGTAATTTCCCTCAACGTTTACTTATTTGCATACATGAGTTTGGAAACACTTATGAATGGGCAAGAAATACATTTTAAGCCCCAACAGAAGTGACAAAATCATATTCTTTTTTCATGGCATGCTTGAGGGAATAATAGAAACCATGTTGAAACGATTTTTATGTGCAAAAATATCTTAAGTCATTTTAATTACAAACATGCCATTCCAGAATAAACAAGTAATATATAAAAAAAAAATGTAAGTCAATTCCTACTTTGAATGGATGAATAGAAAGTATTTTATTAACTATTGAAAATTTGAACGATATATATATATATAATAGATTGAAGTAGTGTTGGCCGGGTGGAAGCTAATCAATTTTGATTAAATAATGCGCAAAAAAATTTTTAAACCCTTCCTTTATTTGAGCACAATTACGTTACTTTAAACCCTAGCCCGGCTTTGGGGGGGATAAAAAAGGCGCGTATTTCCCCCTTTTGATGGCGGCAAGAGAGAAAGAGCGCGATTACGTTGAATAGGCTTTTTCCTTTTGGGTATTTTATTGGCAAATGGGGCTCGAAATCGTTTACCCGATTACGATTAAACTTTATTTTTAAACCCAAAATTAAAAAAAATTTATAAAACATTTAAAAAGGTTTAAATTAAAAAATAAAAGAGGAATTTTTTTTTATATATATTATTATATAAATACAGTAGCGCACAAAAACAAGGGGGGGGTCAGGGTCGAAAGTTCACCCTTTTTGGGATAATGTAAATATCGCCCAACGTATTCTTTTGATTTTGTCGATTTTCGGGAACAAAACCATACAAAATTAATTTTTGAAGAAATAATTAGCATTAATTGATCAAATTAATTATATAACAAATATATAATTAAAATTTCGAATATACATGATTATAACCAATCGAAAAAAAAAATCAAAGGCTATGGGGGTGTCCGGACCCCTTGGACAACCCCTTGTGTGCGCCACTGTATAAATACATACATAAGAAGAAGTGAGCTAATAGTAGAATTTGGAAAAAAGAGCATGATATGTTTGCATTGTTGTAATAATGCACACCCGATTTTGCTGTAAAACAGGTTTTCGACGCCCATTTTTTTGTCTTTGTTTTAACAGTTACATTGTTACAACAATGGAGACGAATCTAAGTTGGCGTCAAAAACCAGTAATTAATTTAATTAAAGAATTAATATTTTAAAAAACTGTATTAACATCAAGTGTTATCCACTGCAAGTTTAAAAAAATGTATTTGAACTTGATGGGATGAATAGAAAGTATTTTATTAACGATTGAAAATTTGAACAAGATAAATATATAAATAAATATAGAGAGAGAGTGAGCTAATAGTAGGAACTGAAAAACACTTTTAGGGTATGGAAATTTTTCCACAAAGCTTGAATTTCTGAACTTCAGCATTACGATATTTTGACAATACACGCGCTTTCACTTAACCACACAGAAATATAAAATACCTTTGATTGTTCTTAATTTTAGAAAGAATTGAAAAAGTAACTTTTGTGAAACTTGATTTAAATATTATAAGATATACTGGAAGAGAGTTATACTGACGTCACACAGAAAGCTACACGAGGGCTACTGGCAACAGACCTCGTCATTTTGAACCGTGCTCAAGTGACGAGGCCAACACCTCTTCTAACTTCCACATCTCGCCAAAGGGTGAACTTTGAGAATCGATAGATTTAATGGGCATCAGCCCCTCTACACGGAGGATCTTCAGTGGCACTGAGGTTCGAACTTATGACACGCCGACCACGAGTTCATGACCATAATCACCAGACTACCGCGGCCGTTAATTTGTTAACATTGTACTTAAAAGGGTAAGTGAGTGAATACTAAAGTCGCACTACTCAGCTACACGAGGGCTTTTGGCGACGGACCTCGAAATTTTTAACCATGGTCAAGTGACGAGGATAACACCTGAGCTGGCACCCCACTCTCCTAACTACCACACAACTCCACGGGAGGACGTTTGAGCTCTCGACGGATTTAACGTGCATCGTTGCCCTACACGGCGGATCTTCAGTGGTACTGGGCTCGAACTCATGACAAGCCAGTCACGAGTCCATTACTTTAACCACAAGGCTACTGCGGCCGCATAGAAAAGGTCAGGAATTTGTTTCAGATGATTACGTACCACACCTTCTCTCGCGTGGATGTTGAGGCAAATTAGGGTTCTATTAGTTACAGGTTTAAGGTATCCGACTACATTCGGAATCGTGATTTTTCAAAAGCGTATACATGGATAATATTTAGGATATTTAGTGTCACTTAGATTAGAAAATGTATATAAAATGGTTTTAAGAATAGTATTACAATAAAAAATTATTTAAGTACAATATTTTGACACAAAATGAACATAGAATAACCAATTTTCAAATTTCTCCTTTGTGAAAAAATGCTTCTATTATAATAATATTTCGCCTGACATAGCTCAGACCTCTGTACAGAGGTTCAACTAAATTTTGAAATTTTGTAGGGGTGTTTTTTTATCTATACAAAGTGGCTTTTCTTTTGTTGTCTAGAGGTAAGTCACTGGGTTTCCCGGGATCTTGATATTCAAAGAAATAAGCAGATAAGTAAAAAAACAGTTTAATGAAACATTAGATTATTTCCAAATTAAATCTGATTACAACTTTATGAGTTATTTCACGGAGCATACCTCAAATCGTCGCTAAGCCTCGGACCCCCATTGACCGAAACGTGACTTTCGTTGTAAAACCGGGGCCCACCCTCAGGCCCCTCTTTGCTTCCTGCCTTTCTTCTCCCGCAAAACCCACAGTTCCGGAAGGGGGGAATGCGTATATTTGCTAGTGGCGCCATCTATTGGTGAAGTTGTAACCTCACTGATCGGAATATATTTATATATATATATATATATTCCCTAATACTTTAAATCTTACATATATAACATAGAAGTGGGTTTATTCATATTTTACTGCAACAGAGGGGAGAAATTTTGAGAAAAGAACGTCGATAATTATTTTTATTGGAGGTAACTCCGAAAATAATATGAATTTTTCCAAAATCCTTGTTCAGACTCTCTGGAGAAGTCTTTATTTTATATAAGCACAAAATATTATTATTATAGAAGCAATTTTCACAAAAGGAGAACATTTTGAAAAAAGGTTGTTCTAAGTTAATTTTTTTGCCAAAATATTGTATTTTAAAATTTATTTATTTGTCAAAATGTCCTTAAAACAATTTTATACATGTATTCTAATCTAAGTGACACTAAGCATAATGAATATTATCTATTCATGCGCTTTTTTAAAATCATGCGCTTCCGAACGTATTCGGATACCTTCAGATCTCCGAGGCTGTCGGATACCTTGACCACTAGGCTTTCGCGGCCTCGCACTTAAAAGGAATTGATTGATTGTTGCAATTTATTGCAATGATAACATGTTTCAAAAACAAGTAATATAAAAAATTAGTTTTTAAGTCAATTCCTACTTAGATCAACAAAGAAAAATTTTATTTTAGCTACTTTTTATTAAAATTTTTTTTAAATTAATAAAAATATGTATATACATAGGACAGAATCACAACTTTATTAAGTTTTTTAATTATCATTAAAAATTTTTATTGTCCTTTTTTTAAATTTTAGTCCCAAAAGAAAGCTTTAACACGTGAAAAAAAACCCTTTTTACACACAAATTTTACACAAGTCACCGGGTCGCAAGTGCCAAGTGGCTGTATTTGAATTTTTTAAATAATTGTTTTAATCAATTTTTTTTTAAAATTATAATTAAATTATTGTTTTCATCCAAAAAGGATCCTGTATATAAAATTTCAGCTCAATTAAAAGGCTTTAAAATTATTTTATGAACGATTGAAAAAATTCCACCAAGATAAATCAATAAATATACAAATATATAAATAAATATATAGACAGTGCGAGCTAATAGTAGGAATTGAATAAGATTGACATTACTAACTTCTGTATAATTTTTACATTGTCTTATTATCCTATATCAAACAGGAAAACAATAATGTATGTTTGATTATAAAATATGCACAACTCATCTAAATTTTAAACAAACACACGTGCCATCAAACAAATTTCTGAAATGGGTCAGAATGATTCGGTAAAAAAATGTTCGGCTATTTAAAATTTCTAGAGGGATTATTACTTTAAAAGAATTTTTTTCCCCTTTCCAATAACAGAATACGTAAATCAAAAGTTCCGAAAGCGAGTTTCCGGAAGAATTTCGTTGCCAAGTTTCTGAACATTCATTTTTATTCAAACAAGGGGAAAAAATTTTCAATAAAGTTCAAGGGGGTCATTTTCTTAAACCCCCGGGGTCTTCTACGATACGTTTCGCGGAAGAGATATCCCTTTTTTTTCTTGCGAAAACAGAATTCGAACTTTCTAAATGATGTCACTTTTCTCTACACAGGAATGCCGAACATTATTCGATTTTAAAATACCCCGCCTCTCCACAACGGGCCTAAAAAAAAATTTTTTTTAAAGGGGGGATTCTTGATTTAAAGGATATTTTCATATTTGATTATGTCCTCTTGATTACCGAAGTTTGGTTGCATTATTTCTAAAGTTGTCGAAACTTGGAAGAAGAAAAAAATTACGATGATAGATTTGTTGTTCGTATCGATTTCTGGATAGTTTTTTTTGGGTGCGGCCTTTTTTAAAAAATGCGAAAAGAAATGAAGTGGGGGGTTCCAGGGCATGTTTTTTGATTTTATTTACGTCGATTAGAAGTACAGGAAATTGGACCTCATAATTTCAAACTTCGGGGGAAGTATTAAAATAAAATTGCCAACCCCTTTCTCTTTTATGCCCCGCCATCTTTTTTTTATGCAGGGCGCTCTACGTTTTGCCGCCCCGGGCAAAATGGAAATACCTTTTTCCCCAAAATAAAAAATTGAACAATTTTTACTTTGGAGAGAGGGGTATTTTTTTTATATAAAATACAAAATAACCCGGGAAAATTTAAAAACATAAGCACCCCTTATGATTACTGGTCTAGCTAGATCTGAGGGGCCCCCATATCCAAATTCCGAGTCTTTTTTTTTTTGAAGGGGGCTTTAAATTTTTTTGTTTTTTAAATTTCCCCGAAAATTGGGGTTTCCCGGGCATTGATAGGGGATAGCTACCCCCCGTTATGATTTCAAAAAAAGTTAAAATTTTGGGGAAGAATTTGCCCATTTCCCGCAGGCCCAAATTTCCCCCGAAAAAAAAAATTATGATGGTAGGCATCAAACTTTTTTTTTTTAACTTATAGTAACTACACTCAAGACTAAAAAAAAACATTTCCTGTGTCCTATCTACTAAAACTTTATTGACCTTAAAGCTAACGGACTATGGGGAAAGGAATTTTTTGCCCCCACCCTAGAGGGGGGAGAAAGTTACAGGAAAGATGAATAATGTGTTTGAAAATTTTTAAATATACACCCCCCAGAAAATTCTTTTTAATATGAAAAAAAATGACATTAAACTTAAGAATACAAAATAGGAAGTAAGATAGGTTAAACGAAATACCAAATTCATCAATATTTCGAAAAATATTTTTTTTGAATAAAAAAGAAATTTTTTCCCAAAATTTTAATCCAAATGGCGCCCAAAATTTTCCGCCCGGAAGGGTTCTTTGTCCGCCTGTCTATAGATTTAAAAATAGATAGATAGAACTTTAACATATCTTCGGAAAAATATTCAAGAAAATATATCGTTTCAAGACGATTGAGAGGTTACTATTTTGTGGAAAACAAACATGGATCAGTAATTGTTTGATTTGCCCGGGGGTTATATAAAAATTTCCAAAAGAAAAGGAATCATTCAATGACACTTTTCTTCGAAGATCTCGAATAAGAGGGGATAAAATTAGGCTTTCTTAAATATTCTTTGCAACATCAACAAAGTGTTTTTTTAGTGATAATATCCCATCGGGAACAAAGATATCCTACGAATTTTATTATATTATTGGTAATCAAATGAAACCGTTTACTGATGCAAGCATTGTGAAGGAATGTTTCTTAAATACTTCTAATTTAGTGTTAGTGGCAAAAATAAAAAATAATAATTAAAAAAAGCAAAGCAGAAGTTATAATATTTCCATCAATTTTCCACATTTTAAATTACCAATGTTATCTTGGTCTTAAATCATTTCTCCCCTCTCCACCATTTATCTTCATGTTGCGGCCCGCGTGAAATAGCTGATATATGTATGCGGCCCAGCAGAAAAAAAGGTTGAGTACCCTTGCTTTAAAGTGTCTCGTACGTAGTCTGGCTATGATGGTTGAAATTAGCGGTTACAGTTAAGTTCTGGAAGGAAGTGCTTCTAAACTGCAGGATGGGAGGTGTGAGTTTAAGTCTGACTATTGCATCATCATCGATATGGGTAAGGCTATTGGAAAATTGAAGGGAATTTCGGGTTTCCTTGGCGAGGTTATCAGCCAGCTCATTACCAAAGATGCATATGGTAAATATAGGGAAACGAATCATAATGAAAACAGAAAGAGGTAGCAGTGATTATTAGTAGGCAATTATGTTTTAATACATATAGGCAAAAGTCTGAAAAGCCTCAATCATTTACGCAACGAACCGTCATTTGCTGATCCATGATGATGGATATTTAAAAATCTTTTGTCATGATTCAGAATCACAGATAGTGATCTGACTGTTTTTTCTGGGGAGTGACACATCCAGCGTGATTTCTCTGAAAGACTCCACTAATACTTAGAAATAAGAAATGCAGCAGGGACGAACTTGGGCCCAAGGCCTCGCCCTCGGTGGGGACCTCGTTTCGTTCTCGACTCTGTCTTAACAAGATCTGATCCGGATAATTTTAATGGTCAAATATTATTCCCGTACATATTCTCCGAAAAACAGGGAATTTCAAACTGCAAGTCAACTGGTGAAAGTGGTAAGATTGTGTTATTATGTGATGACCGTTGTCCATGTCTATACCTGTGCTTAATACCATACTCATTTAACTCATTTAGTAGAAATACGGCCATCAATCGAGCCGGTTTGTGCCTAGGTTTTTGAGATTGTGAGTCGTGCACATTTATTTGTTTCCATTTATCGTTTGAACGAGTAATTGGCGATGCATGCTATATACTGCCTACTTTTAAAGATCTCAGGTAGGGGCCCAGGGCCTAAAAAAGTCTTGAGATTTCTCTAGGCCCAGGTCTTCAAAGACTCTTAAGACGTCCCTAAATGCACGATAAAAATGTTATGTTTGAGTTGTGATTTTTTTAAAAAATTTCACTCTAAGGCAACGCTATGGCTATTAGGTGAGTGACATCTGAGCTGGTACCTCAGTCTGTAAACTTCCAAGCAAAGGCGACATAAGGACTTAAAGCCTCGACTAATTTAATGTGCATTAACCCTAAACACGACGGGCCTTTGATGAAACAAGGACTAGAACCCGTAATACTTATCTTATATATGACATGCACATTAACATTTTTTAATTAGATTCATTTGAAGCCAACCACTACACAGTTAGCGATTGGTGCTTAGCGGTTAAATAACCTGTATGTAATACATTAAAATAAAACAAGTTTTTATTCGTTTTAATACATACTTATAATTATTCCAAAACGAGCCATTACACTTAGGAGCGAAAATCAGTGTTTTCACAGCGAACGCATCAATCCGCAGATAAGCCTAGTTTCACACGATTAAACATAAAAGCTCTTAATTATAATTGCCCACTCACTCGCAGAGACAGACGATAAGATTATAAGGGGGCGGCGGTGTGTAGATAAATAGACCACTACTCGAACGATGCAATTTGTGCCCAAAATCAGATAATATTTTGAAAGGATTCAAACTCTCCACCTCCCTCTTCCAAAACCAGATAGCGTAACGAATATGAATAAGAAAGGGAGGGAGTGGGGGAGGGGGCTTTCCAAAAGATTCTATTCCGTAGACACTTAATTGGGAGGGTAGATGGTGTCGAAGTGGATGGTACAATTCCATCCAGCCCACCCCCACATCCCCCGCACACCAATATTGCAATTGCTGGCAGCAGACGATCATTTGTCTCGCGCGTGCGTTGTCGTTTGGTCTTAACCTTTGCCACGTTCTGTGATGGATGAATTTTCCCTAGCCGAGGGCTGATATCGTCTGCTCTGCACCATCCCTCCCTTCTAAGATGTGAGTGAATTTGCGAAGTGGCACTGACAGATGTGGTGCGATTGCTTATATTAAAGAAGGGGGTCGGGTGGGGGTGGATTGAGATCCACGGTCGTGATGGTGCATCTCTTTTTGCTTTTAAACATACACCCTACTGTTCTTTTTTTCCCCACGTGGAATTAAGATAAGGTTAGAAAGAGGGGTATCAAATTCCTTCGTTTTTTCTTCGAAGAACAAGATATAGTAAATAAAGTAGTGCTATTAAACACGAATCTGGGATTTGAAAAATATTACGGAAGAGTTTTTAGCAAATCAAGTGTTGGTATACACAAAAATATTTATTTTTTCTTGCACAATAAAATTTATATAATAATGAACAATGCGTGTTCTTAACCTAAATTTATGAAAAGAATAGTAAATCAATTAACTGACAGGGTAATTTTTTTATTAAAATAACTTCTGTCCTGGGGCTTTTCCCCCTAAAGGGTGGACCGATTTTTATGCATTTTTGTTTCGGATTCGAAATGGTTTAGATTCACCGGTCCGATAAGCAATTGAAAAAATATTCATTAAAAACTTTAAAACGCATAATTTTTTTACCCCTTTTGTTGTTTATTCCCTAATGTGCGGCAAAAAAAAAAAAAATAAGAGGAGAAAATTTTGTTTTTTCCACGGCCAAAGTGTCGAGGGTTCAAAAACCCTATTTGTTTTTTATACCCCCCAAGGATTAACCAAAAAAATCACATTCAATGGTACGATAAATTTATTTTGTGCATTAAAAAAAGTACCTGTTTTGAAAAAAGCCTCTTTTTTCATTTAATTAAAACAAGTTTAAAAGAGTTTCATTCAGAATAACTTCTACTATATTCAACAGCTCATAATATATACACTTACTCACGCAATCGATAGGTCGTTGTGGTAACTGTGCATGTGATGACGTCAATGTAATAACTTTTATGAAACTTTTCATCAAAAGGTACAGTTTTCAATTATTCAAAAAAGGGTTTTAAATTTTCGGATTTAAGACGGGGTACGGACAACGTCTGTCGGGGCCCCTATATAATATAAATGTATAGTGATCATTTATATTTTTGATATACTAATTCATAAATGATATAAACATAAGAAAAAAAAAAGGATAACTTTTATTTCTAATCGGAATATAAATCTGAAGAAGTTTATTGCTTCAATCAATAAAAGGCTTCATCAAAACTCGTTTGAAAAAAACATTTAAATTAAAGCAATACTACTAAAGCTTGTCTCTTGTATATTTTACTTTTACGTTATTCATTAACGTATGGAGTTTTAACCAATTTGTTCAATGACTAAACACTTGTATAGTTATGTATGAAATAGGGACGTTTTAAAGCATGGCTTTAAGGCATGATTTTAAGGCAAATCTTTTGTACCCTAGGCACGGGCATAAGCGAGAAAGTGGCCCTGGTGTCCAGGTGTAGACCTACCACCATACACCATCATCATAGAATTTAGTCGAAAGGCAGCAGTCGACTTACGCCAAGGTTTGGGAGATAGTGAGTCATGCACCATTTGTTACAGGTTATCGTTTGTACGAGGGTTTGACAACGTAAACTATAAACTACAACCAGTGGCGCAACGGCCAATTGCGGGCCAAGGTCTACTGTGCCCATCTTAGTTTTTGTGACCTTGGTTGCTGTGTTGCATGAGCAAATGTTCCGGCCAAGTGGTCAGTCTGAGGCGAAAACACCAGTGTTTAGTTCCTAAGTAAGCTTGATACTCATTTATCGACCCATTGAGGCGCGATACGTTGCCACTGGGCGCGTAAGCTATCAAGTGTCTATTTAATAGGGTTGCAGGTGAGGCCTACTTTTGCAGAAAGAGATGACTTTTCAACAAGTCTAAAGGAATTTGTAAAGAGGAATTTCTTTATGAGAATTAACAGAAAAGTTTTCATGAAAAAGATTGTTAGTGATAAAAATAATTTTTTAAACCAACAAGTATCATCAAAACTAATAGTTTTAAATTCCACAGGTGACAAATTAAATTTTTTTTAATATTATATATATATAATAACAGCTCATTGTTTTGCATATTTAAAATTCTCTTTACAAGTAAGAAGCTCACGACTTTGAGGGGACATGCGATTTTGTTAGCATACACTGCCGTCTTCTGACATTTCTTCCGATTTCACCAAATAAATTATATTATCTTGATCAACATGTTCTTGTTTATTTTTAAATAGTCATCAAAATAGTATTACTAATAGTCAACTAAAGTGAATCCAGATAAACGACTCTAAAAAAAAATTGTGAAAAAAATATTGAATTTGCTAAAATGTACACGCAAAACAAGTTCATAAA
Organism: Trichonephila inaurata madagascariensis; assembly: GCA_019973955.1. Taxonomy (NCBI): domain Eukaryota; kingdom Metazoa; phylum Arthropoda; class Arachnida; order Araneae; family Nephilidae; genus Trichonephila; species Trichonephila inaurata. Next base: position 78,407 of record BMAV01006213.1, on the reverse strand, counting down.
TTGATAGTAATTCTTATCAAGCATTGTGTGTTGGGTGTATTCATTCTCCAAACTTTTGCATCATACCAACTTGAAGACTTTGAGCCGCGCGACATTTAACGTCAGTGTCGATTTAAGCTCAATTCGGGCCCTGAGCGCAGAAGATCTACAGGCCTCCTTGGCACTGGGGAATGGAAATTTAAAACCAGAAAATCTCATTAAGTCTAGCTTATTTGGGCCCTTTCGGATCCCTCCGAGCCCCTGGGTACCCACTCAAGTGCCTGATGAATAAACCTGCACTGTTTTTTAAAGTGCATTTAATGTCTTTAGTAGTATCTGGACTTGAATTCACGACCTGACAGAATGAGCGCCGGACACGAACTCGGGATCATCACCTAATACAAATCGAAAACGTACTGTACGTTTTAAGCTAATCAATCTTCTAATAATGCATATATATATTTCTTAAAAAGGTTTAGCTTAGGCTCTCTCCCCTAAACAATATAAAAGATAACTGCACAAAGTTTTATAAAATTTCAAAGTAAGATTTTCAAGTATGAATTTTCAGAAACGTAAAACAAAATTACAATTTGATTGAAAATGCATTCAAAATTAACACTTACCTGTATAACGAATACAGCCTAGCATCAAATGTCTGGGGTTTATCTTCTACACTCTGTTGTCCGTAGCAAAGATTATTTAGTCATTTTAAAAAATTTTCGTTCGAAATTCCTGTTTCATCACATTCAACCTTGTTTGTTGCAATGAATGTTTTCGGCGAGAGATTGAGTGATTTGGTTGGTTGATTGACTAAATATATTAATATCGAACGTCTACATTTTGAGCAAAAGTGAATGGACAAGGTCGAAACTGACATCACACTCTCCACCACCATACCATATTAACGTGGGGATTTAAATCCAATAAATTTATTGCGTATCAGTCCACTTCTAGGAAAAGCGTCTTTAATAGAATTAGAATTAAACATGTCATTTGACTGAAACATGGTCGGTAAAGACTCACCCCACGTTTTGGGATATATTCAGTGGCGTAACGTACACTCCCACATCGCGAGAGGGGGGGACAGAATTCTAGGGAGCCCAAAACCTATATTATCTTATGGGTTTGCAATCCTTTGTAAGATCCAGCTCGGGGCCCAAAACCTGACTTTGCAAGGTGGCCCTAATATTCTCTGTTACGCCACTGGATATATGTTTGTCTATAACAAAGGTCGGCAACCTTATAGCTGTGGTGTGCCAAACCAATCTGCCCATATGATTCAGCGTGCCATACAGCTTTATAAAACATTTTTGAAACAATTTGATCCCGCTTGGCATATATTGTGCGTCTAAGAGCCAGCCTATAAGCTCTAGGCTTCTTCTACAGTTAGATAGTCGGACGAAAAGGGGACCGGTTCAGAGAACCAGTAGAAAGAACATCAGCTGACGCGTCAGCTGATTGTCAGAGTGGGAGGAAACAATTTGATCCCGTGATAATGCATGCAGAATTAGCGAATAGAGGTCAATAATATAGATTTACAGTTTCATTATATATTAATTTTGCAATATTTAAAGGTATTTCTTAACATAAAAGTAAACATTTAAAAATATAACTCTATTTCTTTTACAAAAATTAATTAAGATTGTACATATATTATGTATTTTTAAACATATAAATTTTAAAATAAGAAATAAACGTAAAATGTTAGTATTTCCCTTCATTATAGTTAAATAAAATTAGGGGTATAATTTGTGACATTCAATTTGACACGATTATGAGCATTCAGTTGAGGAAAGATTTTTTTCCTTCAACTTATTGTTAGATATGGTGGCCGCGGTAGCCGAGTGGTATAGGTATTGGACCGTGGCTTGCCTTCTCACGAGTTCGAGCCCAGTACCACTAAAGACCCGCCGTGTGGGCAGCGATGCACGTTAAATCTGTCGAGCTGAAACGTCCTCCGATTGGTGTGGTGTGGTAGTTAGAGAGGGGTGCCAGCTCAGGTGTCGTCCACGTCACTTGACCAAGGTTCAAAATTACGTGGTCCGTCGCCAAAAGCCCTCGTGTAGCTAAACAGTGCGACGTTGATAATCAATCAATCAATTATTGTTAGATATGTAGAATCAAAAGCGGAAAGTGGACCACATGCAATTTTCTCTCTTCAAACACTGAAATCTCTTCAGAAATGACATTCAATAATTTACAAAATAGCTGTATAAATTTATCTTTAGAGTTATCTTTCAGATTTTTTTCGTCATTCCTTAAATGTCCATAATTCTGAAAATGAGTGTCAAATAAGGTCCATTACAAAGTTATCTACCTCCAACCGCTCAAAAATTGACTAATTTGTAGAGTAGAGCAGAGTGCCACTGAAAATTGTATCGCGTGCCCAGTGGCGCACACAAGGGGGGTGTCCATGGGGTCACCTTGATTTTTCCGATTGATTATAATTCTAAGCATATAGTACGTAAAATTTAATTAAGTATTTGTTATTAATGATTAATTTCATTAATTAATGCTAATTATTTATTCAATAATTACTTGTTTAATGGTTTTGTTTCAGAAAATCGACAAAATCAAAAGAAGCATGATACAAGAATGGTGGACTTGCGACCTTGGACATTTCCCTTGAAAAATTCCTGTGTGCGCTACTGCGCGTGCCACATGTGGCACGTATGCCATAGGTTTCCGACCCCTAATCTAAGATGTTTGTTATCTAAAGTTATGTGTAAAGTGTTATCTAAAAAGTTGTGAAAACGCTAATGATAGTTTATCTCTGCTCGACGTAAATGTACAACAATACGCCTCGCAATTTTGAACCACAATTGGATGCCGAGGTCGATATGTGAGCTGGCACCCTACTCATTGGACGTCCCAAAGGGACACGGTGCAAAAATTTTAACCAATCTCCTCACTCGACTCAAAAGACCGTAATTACATCTAACATACTTCATAATTTTTTAAGACAGTAATATGAAATTTCAGTTAGTACTTTTCTCTTTTCAACTGCATGAGAACTTTGAGCCTCAAGAGATATAATGTAAGAAAATTTCACACTGCAGGACAGATATTTTGCGGATTTGATTTGAATGCAGTAATACTTCGAACTTACGCAATAGGTGGCGCTGCATGATAGCCGCGTAATTCGAGGTATAATTCCATATATAAATACATGTAAATTATTTTTAGTTGGGGACGGAGATTAAAGAAAATTATAACTAAGAAAAATAAAAAGTTTAATAAGATCTTAGGTAATACAAACATACAAAATTGTAAGCCGAAGCTATTTTGATGAAGAAGATTTCATAAAATTGCCTCGTAGCAAGTCTAACTTTTTTATTCCTTTATGACTACACAGTACCCTTTTCAAAAAATATTTTGGAGACAGTAGTAGCAAAAAATAATTTATTTTATATTCAGATGATGTTATTAAGTTGATTCTGAAATTAAAGAGTCAGTTTGACCAGCCATTGTCTTACAATTTTAAAAAATTAAGAATTTTTGATGGTTTTTCAAACTTTTATAAAATGCTTACTTTTAAAAATTTTTAGTCATTTTAAGTGATTTATGTTTCTTAGATGATTGCAAACAAGAGTTTGTATGGATTTTAAAATCTATTTCCTTGTTGATTTTTAATAATTACTTTTCTAGAAAAACATGGAAAAAACGTAAATTTTTTTAAAATAGTAAATTTAGCGTTTTTTAAAAAAATAACCAGAGACCTCAGCCCTAAATTCATACTAACTTTTATAGAACATACGTTTGGAAGTATGTACAAAAAATTTCAAGGCTCCACCTTGAACAGAAAAAAAGCCTTAGGGATTAGAAAACACTTACACCTTTTCAAAACTGAGAGTCTGAGAAAAACGCATTTAAAGTTTGTACAGGCATAAAACAAAAACTTATAATGCCCGTAAATCTCTAATTTTTAAATATTTTATTTTCCAATATATGTTCTACATTAAGACACTATTGTATAACTAAATATGATTGAAAATAATTTTTTTTTTAATTCAAAATATATTTTTGCATAATCTTGATAGCATTTGTTACGACGACATTTTATTCAGCTTAAACTTAACCTAATAGTTTCACAAAAGTTTCGAAACCCAAAAATTTACGTACAAAATAATAATGGTAATAATTTGAGCTAAATATAGTCAGGTTTGTTCATAAAATTAATTTTTTTCAGTTTTAAATCGGGCAGTCTTCGAAGTTTTAGCTCTTGCAAAATATTAAAATATAGTACTAAAGTATGTTAAGTATAATGTAGTTTGGTACATCAAGGAAATATTCAGTTTATCTGCATATTTGAATTCAGAATACTTGTATTCGGAAGTCTAATTGCAGTATCAGCTGAGGGCTGGTTTTTAGATTCATCATTTTCAGTAGTATTCAATACCTACGAAATAGTTTTGTTTCTCACAGCAACCTGAGAATGTTTTAGCCATGGCATTTTCTCAACAGGAAAAAAGTAATGATGAAGCTTCCAAGCTATTTAAACTTTTTTAAACATAGGCCTTGAAATGAATTTTAATTAATTATGAGGATTCAAAAAACTGAAAACTTAATCAAGTAGAAATGATTTTAGTAATGAAAACTGGGATTAATAAACATTTCACGCTAAGGGAGTTGATTGCTCTTGAAAATATTTTTAATTACTTCAATTTAAGAGTGGAAAAATGCCTTAAAATGAAACCGGAACCAAAAACCTGTAAGGCTGGAGAAAACTTCCAACTATCTTAAAAATTAATTTGAAACAGAAACCGAAATTTGGAAACTGGCAAATATCTTAAAAAGATACAGCCACAAGGGGAAAATACAAAAAACAACAACAACAAAAAAAAAAAAACCGAAATCGGTAAATATGAAATTTGTAAGGTTCTGCGTAGCCTTAAGAAAAAATACGCTCATCGCGTTGGAGACCATATTTTCTAAGAGATTCGTAACTCTTTTTCAATTAAACTGAGGCCTTCTGTCAAAGTGCCAACCGTCATTCGATCTTCTGATTGATCTGGATCTACAGACTCAAGTTTTTCAATGTCTTGCTCATGCTATGAGCTCTTCCATTGTCAGCTCTTGAGTGTGGGAATGTAGCAATTTTTGAACGTCATTATACTATCCTCTTCGAAATTTACTTGCTTGTCAAGATCGACAACTTCTTCAATCACGGTACCAATTTTTTTTTTTTTTTTTTTCGCATTACTCCAGGTTTGCGAAAGTCGTGGTATTACTGTATATGACTTAAATGGCTTTTGATAAGGTCACAGCAGAGGATATACTCAACCTTTATTTCTGCCCGGCCGCATACATATGCCAGCTATTTCACGCGGGCCGCATACATATGTTAGTTACTTCACGCGGGCCACAACATGAGGATAAATGGGAATGGGGTAGCTGAGAAATGCTTTAAGACCAAAATAACTTTTGGAAATTAAAAATGTGGAAAATTAATCAAAATATTACCACTTTTTTTTAATTATAATGATTATTATTATTATTTTTTTTACATTTTTATTTTTGTCACTAACACTAAATATTAAAAGCATTTAAGAAACACTCCTTCACAATTTATGCATCAGTATAAACGGTTTCATATGATTACCAATAATGTAACAAGCTTCATAGGATGTCTTTGTTACCGCTGTGATTATTACCACTGACAAAACACTTTGTTGTTGCTGTTGCAAAGATTATTCAAGAAACCCTATTTATCGCCTCTTGAAAGAGATCTTCGAGGAAAAATGTCATTGAATTATATTCCTGTTTCTTCGTATTTTTTAAATGCAGCACTTTCGTGACAGATCAAACAATTATTGTGATTCGTGTTTGTTTTTCGTTACAAAATAGTCAAACTCCCAAATCATTTTTAAAAAAGTATATTTTCTTCGAATATATTTCGCTTGCAAGATGTGAAAGATAGTTAAAAATTAGTTCCACCCATAACATTGTCACTACGCCACACTGTTGTCTAACCGTAACTGTTACAAAGAGAAAAAGAATACCAATTCGTCCCGTACGGTAACGACAGCAAAAAGCAAAATAGATATTTATGATATTGTAACAGAGAATTTTCCACCAAATTTTTAACACATTGTTCTTAAATAAGTGAATTTCTCCGAGCAATTGATTATGATCGGACCACTTAAAAAGGCTGGTGGGCCACAGGTTGAGTATCGCTGGGTTACAGCCATAAACATTCGGAAGATTTTCAATGTTTGCATGCAAATAATTTTTGTGCCACCCATCCGGTATATTTGTTAGCGACGCTGACTGCTGTGTCGAATCTCGGAGAAGGCATGAATGTTTGTAAATGTTTTGTGCCTTCGCGGCATGAGGGTACTCTAAATAGCCATCGAACCACGTCCTCTCGTGAGGTTGGTGGGAGGCATCTGATATATATATATATATATATAGTTCCCCTAGTTCTCTCTCAAAAGTGGGGTGAAACCGAGCCAAATCGTAACTGTCACCTGCATGGTGCTCAAGGCTACGGCTAACGACAGGCGTACAATCTAGCCCTTTATCATGATGAATTTCGTGGGCCTTGATCTGAAACATGCTGATCGGGTGGCATTAGTAACAACAAAAAAACAAAACATTTTTATGTAAAGCATTGATAACTTTATTCTGATAATTTTCGCTATATTTATTTCTTTTTTTCTTCCCCTTTACACATATATTAGAATTACCTTTTTTTGTTCGTGATTTAAAATTAAAAAAAAAAATGTTTTTTCCATTTATATATTTTAAATAACAAACATCTCCCACAAAGTTTGGGAATTGAATGATTGGTAAAAGGGAAGGATGAGAGTCCTTCAAAAGCATTTTGAATACAAAAAAGAAGGGAAAAAAAAACTTAGGAAAAAAAAAGAATTAAAACTAAAGGTGCTATGGAAAAAGTTCATCACACATTAAAATAAAGATGATAGATAACAAAGAAAAACTCTTCACTTCAGTAATTTTTGTCGGTAATAATATTTATATAAATGTGTGTTTATTGAATATATTGAAGTAAAATTTATTTTCTTAATTTGGTTTCAGTCCATTGTTACTTAAGGGGACATGGTATGATTTACGCAAAAAATTTTTAATTTAAGGATTTTAAAATTTTTGGTTGCCTCCTATGTATGTATACTGTGTTAAAAAGATTTTGTGCTCAAAATTTCATAAAAAGCTATTCCTGTAATTTTTTAAGGAAAAAAATTAGATTTTGTGGAGTGATTTTAAAATGCTACTCCTCCTACAAAGATTGACGTACACGCATGAAATTTGATTTACAAGTACGTCAAACTAAGTATAATAAAAGTTGGTATGGGTTTTGCGTTAACGTGATTGGTATTCTTACAATACTTCTTTTTATGAATGTTTATTGAAAATTCCTTAAAAAATGAATAAATTCTGAGTTCAATTATTTTTTAAAAAATAAATATTGCTTTGATTCAAAAATGCATACCAACTTTTGTCACATATGCTGTTAGCAATAGGTAAAAAAAATTTCAAAGCATTAGGCGCAATAGAAAAAAAAGGCTTAGCATTTTAAATGAAGACAAACTAGTTATTTTATCTTTCTGAGATACGTCAGTTTAAGGTTTTGATTTGCCATAGAGATGCGAATAAAAACGAACGTAAAAGCTATCATAATTCTGCTTTTTTTTTAAGTTTAGAGCTTTCAAATTTTGTGAGGTTATAGAAAAGTATATAAAAAAATAATTTAGGCTAAAAAAATTAAATTTGATTTTTTGACCGATTTTGATCAATTGAATCGTACTGTGTCCTCTTAAATAATAATAAATATAATGTGTGTACTTTATAATAAAACATATTTCAGAACTTTGAAAAGTGGTCAGGCAAACCTTCATACAGAGACAAAAACAATTGCTCCCAGATGGCCAATAGCAAATTTTTTTAGTCATAAAAATGCCAATACCACAAAATATTTCGGAGAAAGCAGCTCATCTCTCTCTGAAAACGCCATGACAGGATGAAACTCCATGAGATGCAAGAGCAGCGGATGCTGGTAGATTGTGATTCATCTCCCAGAGAGGTAACAAATATCTTGTTATAGGTAAACAGCGATGAATTATTATTTTTCCTAATATTTTTAATTTCAAAGTGCTTTCGATTTCCGAAATATACAAGTGCAAATAAAAATATATCTCAATATATAAAAGAAGTCTATCGTAATGTTGTAATAAATTTATTTTTACACATGAGACCAATAATAAAAAGGCAGTAAGTCCTGTTCAGTATTATGGTTACAAATTGAAATTTATTTCCCCTGCTTACAATACATTGAAGAAAAATAAAACTACATAATAAATAACAGTTTTACAATTGGAGAAATAAGTATAAATAGTTGTATAACTTGCACAACAGGAGTGCCCCCTTGTCTGATTTAAAAATTTACACTTCATTTAATTTCTACTGTTTTTGGTTAACGTGGAGCCCATTCCTCTTTTAATTACACAAATTGTATCTTTTTCGACGGTTCTTGGTGAAACCTATCTACCGTGTAAAGCAGTGAAGTCCCGGTCCGTGGATCAAATAGTACCGGGTCGCACAATTATGACATTAAGGCTGTTTTCGGCTCTAATGTTAAAGAATAGGACCCAAATTCGTAATATTTTTTCAGATACAAAAGTGCTCAAATATTAATATCATATTCCGGCTTCACTATCCTATAGAGCAGAGATTCCAAAACTTTTTTTGTCTCATAGACCCCTTGTCATGTTTTTTGCCTTTGAGTAGACCCCTTCTTACTTAATTTTTTTGTACTTTTTTCAACTTAAATATCTTTTTGACTGCTGGTATAGAGCTATTTACTTAAAATAATTTAAATTTTTTTAAATTTTGTGAAATATAGTGTTTAAAATTTAAGAAACACACGTTAATTAATTTTAAATTAAAATTTAATAATTCATAAAATAACAGTTACATAAAACAAACAAAAGTGCTTTTAAGGGGAAAGATGAATCTGACCCTTCAATAACACATTTTCACATTTAAACCTTGTTGAAAGTTTAACCCTAAATCTTCTTAGTTCCATAATTCAGGTTAAATAACAAGTATGTCTTTTTAACACCAAAATTGCTAACATCCGTTTCTAAACTTTAAGATTTTCGTTTTTGCCTATTCCAATTAATTCCTCCTGAAATATGACATTTATTTTCTTCAAAGTGTCCACATGGTTCATTGCCTCCTGTGGTATTACCATAGTTAGAACATTCGCAAACCTAACTTCAAAATCTGAATGAAATGCATTAAATGCTGTGAACGTAAGTTAAAACGTTATCTTCCTGGCGGATTGTCAGTGACAAAATAAGAAATTGTAAAATTCGCGACGTCCAGTATTACGCTCTTTTAGCTTAATTCCGGTACGAAAAACAGAAATGATAATTTTTGTTTTAATAAAATATATGCTAGTTTTAATAAAATGTAATTGTAAATTATCCACATTAAATTTAGCAAATAAATCTGTTAAATAAGTAAAAACTGGCTTCCACTTGATTACATTTTCTTTTAAAATTAAAGTCACGATCTAGTTTAATGAGAGCCAATATCGTGCGTAGACCCCCATTAACACCTCAAGAACCCCTAAATTATTTTTTTACTGACGTGGACCCTTTACAGGTCGTCATAGACCCCTGGGGTCTATATAGACCACATTGGGAATCACTGCTATAGAGAATCACTTTATCATACTACTCATTTTTATCCTAGTTTTGACACATTTCTTCTTTTATAAAATGTGTTTCACATTTTTTCTCCTATACCGTAATGCTAAAGGAGCTATCCCTTTACATGTTAAAAGAAAAAACTAATTATTTACGAAATATTCTGAAATTTTAAAAACACTATATTATAAACAAATGCATGAGTTACAATGTCACAAATTTGTATAAAAATAGAGGCATTTTTTCTGTCTGAAAATGTGTTCCGCGTTTTGTTCACGCTCTTGTTTATATGGCGAAAACAGCCTTATTTACTACGGTGTATTTCCGCCGGGTTTGTGAGACTTCCCATGGAAATCACTTTACATTCTATGTTAAAGCACTTTTTAATTATTTTTGGTTTAAATTTTATTTTGAAGGCATGTTTGAATACAATTAAATTAAAATTTTTAAACTTAAACAATCTATAATATAAAAAAAAAACCAACGTCCCATGTCTGTATATGCAAATATAGGTAAATCACTGGATAATTATTAAAAATAAGAAAGGGAACCAATATGATGTGTTTTAATAGACAATTAGTTTTAGTTGATCTACAGATCAAGAGTGTTTTAAATAGTAAGTCAGAAAATAAACACAAAAATGAAAGAAAAAAAACGAAATCTTTATTTATATTAATATTTTCACATACAGAATCATAGCTGAAAATAAAGAAATAATAAAGAAATGATACAGATTTTTGAGAACAAGTTTCGAAATCTTTTTTAAATGTACATCGTAAAAATGTCAAATACATCAAAAACATCCACTTCAGTATTTCGTATGAAAAATTTCAAAATGTATATACTCTAGGTATCAAAAGTTATGTGAAAAATATAACCAGCGCAATACCAAAATATTTACAAATCAAATAAACGGCTGAAACAAGCCTAAGATGTGATTTTCGGCGCTTTCCAATACACAAATACAAAAGATTTTTTTCTTTTAATTGATACGATACGCCTTGATTAAATGAATTCTAAAAACATTTATTAAAATAATTTAAACTTATATTCATTGTTTCAGCCTTTTAAAATAGCTGAAACAAAATATTAAACAATTCTATACCATTAAAATTGTAAATTTAAAATGTAGTTGATTTTTATATGTTTTAGTAATAAAAACAATTACAAAGCACATTTTTGATACACAGTCAAGTTCTTAAGTTACCTGCGTATTATGCCGTCGACTAATTTCGTCAATTCAACAGATGTCGCCAAATGTCGCGATATATAGCCAATAGTGGAAATCGTTCCCTTAATCTTCGAACACAGTAATAATGATGACATCATTCGGCGACATTTTAATAGGCGATGTCTTTTCGTTTGGCGAAATCGGTTGACGGTACAATACCTAAGTACCGTTTTCAAACAGACTTTTAGCACTGTATCACAAAACATGATAGTATTTAACCATTATTTGGAATAACGTTTTCAAGACAAAACATTCGACATTTCCAACAGATTGCATTTTTTCCATAAATGTCGAATGGTTTCGAATTTCGAGTTTACTTTTTTAAAAACATCGATTAAAAAAAATCGTTTAGAAAACTTTGCTTCAAAACCTGTAGCTCAAAAAACTTTTACAATAAAGCACAAACTGCTTCGCAAGAAAATATTGACTATTTACACCATTAAATGATTATCACATTATTTGAGATCATAAAGTCACACATTATTATACAAAAGAAAATTTTTTTATATAATAAACTAATTACATATATCAAATAGCATACAAATTCATTGAAACTCGCTTCTAAGACTATACACATACAAATTCTCAATGAAATGTTTTTTTTTTCTCTTTACAATCAATTTTTGATTATACTCTTCAATCAGTACTTGCATATTATACCGTCAAATCAAATAATGGCGCCAAATGCCGCGATGTACAGCCAATCGTAGAAACCATTCCCACACAATACTAATGATAACAGTATTTGGCGACATTTTTTAATTTGGAGAAATAGGTTGACTGCATAATACGTAAGTACCCTTCAACCAAATCTCAAGAAACGAGTTACAATTTCATATAAAATGACAAAAATGAGCAAAAAAGTTTCTGGATTAAAATAATGAAAAAAAAAAAAAAACGCTACCCCGCATATATACACATACAACTTAAAAATAAGGAACGTAAATGTATGGCATACAAGACAAAATGGCAGTATTATACAAGCGCAAAAGCTTTATTTTTTTGGCTCTATTTTGCATTGACAACGTTTCTGATTTGGCGAGAAAAATTTTTATCTTCAAAAAAATAGCCGCCAATTGAGAAATAATGTCAAGACTGAATCGATTATTCTTTTTATTCTATGAAATATGGCTAGTTTTTTTTTTTATGTAAAATATCAAAAGTTCCCTTCACTTTTAAAGAAAGTACTGTAAAATACACCATTAAGTATTTAAAATTGTGCGTTTTACCGGCAGAGAGAAAACGTTTAATTTATGTCTGCAAAAAGTACTGCAGTTGGTTTTGATTGTTTGCATCGAAATCAAACTCAACATTGCCTCCACATCACAATGCTTTTCTAAAATTTAATTTCGAGAATCAATTTAAACTATTTTACATTGAGTTATACCTAGATACGCGATTATGAATAAAACTATCAAGCTTTTTATAGTGTTCTATTGTATTTGCGAATTTAATCCATTAAGTAGGCATTCATCTCAATCCTGTATTTAATTTTAAAATATAATACACAAAGTGCAGAATATAAAAAAGTGTGAAAGATAATTTCAGAAACAAAGCAAAATAAAGACTCGTAATATTAATAAAGTATTTTTTTCAACCAAAACATTAGTAGTGCCTTTGGGGCGATGAAATATTTTTATTGATAAAAAGGCAGTTTTTCTTCAAGATTATTTATTGGTATATTTCATAGTCAAAATTCTTGGAATTGACACTTTTTTTCTCCCATGTTCTTTTGGGAAAAACATTAAAAATTTACTTCATCCAATGAGATATTCGTAAAAAGATAAATTTCTCTTTGATTGGATAAGACATTTTCAAGGAAGACACATTAAAAATAACTTTACCATAAACGTTTAAAACAAATTAACTTAATAAATCGTACATTTAGGTATACATGCTGGATATTGTAGATATGAGACATTCATATTTTTCTGATGGAGGGGGGGGGGGGCGATAGAATGAGGTAAGTAGAAGAAAAAAAATGAATATGTATATTGCATAAAATAAGTTATAATTTAAGTACGAAAGCTTCTGAAATGGGCAGCATGAAACAGTCTCTGAAAACGATGATGAGTATAAATACAATATAAATGTTAAAATATATTTTAGATAAGAATATATTGAAATATACTAAAAAAATAGGAAATCTAATACAATCAGTTTTTGTATGAGACTTATATTATCATTGCTTTGTAATAATTCATTAAATTTTCCTCTCTTCCACAAATTGAATGTAATTTTAAAATTACAAAAAAATTTTTATAATGTTATTTATTACAATTACTAATATTTATAGTTAAAATCAATTCTTCTAATTCAAGATTCTTTAAAAAATATACCCAAAGTTTGAATGAATTATTTCAAAACAATGTGTTGATACTTTTAAATATAAAATACTGGCAAGGTTTGAACTTTTTGGTTCGTTTCAGAAATAAATCGTTTTTAAAATTCATAGGTTCTCGTAACTACTTTCATTAGTATGTTTATTAGTATTTTCATCAGTACACAAGCACATATATAAAAGCGTATGCACACAGAGCAACTAAATATTAGGAGCAAAGGGAAAAAAAAAATGCAGTGTCTATGAGAGCAAATAAATACCACACAAATACTATGTTATGAGTCATTTTAATATCAAACATTAAAAATTACATTAATTGTTATGCAATAGATAACTTTGGTTACATACAGCAATGTTAATAAAAAGAAAAAAAAATAATGAAAAAACAATGACGTCACAAAATACAAATTCTCAAAATACAAGACATGGAAAAAGCATAAAAATGAGAAGTAATATTTTCACGCAACAAAGAATCTCATCCATAAATAGATGCAAGGTTGTTGTTTTTTTAAAAAAAGAATACATTATAATGCATTTAAAAATTATTTTTAAAATAACAAATAATCGATTTAAAACAAATCAATAGTAACTTGCAGTTGATGCGTAAATTGAATCTATTTGGATTAAATTTTAAGCAAAAAAAAAGTGAAGTTTAAAAAAAATGAATCCTAATGAAAACAAAATATCAATGATTTCACACAAAAAAATTGAGCAAATGTATATTCAATGACATTTTCTTTGGCTGGGAACAAACTTTGGTCACTTTCTGCAAGCATAACAATTTTTATACACATAAAAAAAATCTTTACAGTCTTATTGATTTCAATACAGTATAGACAGTAGGTACTTGCATACATGCAAGAAAATTATATTTTTAGAGAATATATAATGCATAAAAAATTTATCTTGTTTACAAACAGATATACTTAATTATAAATGTCACAATTTTTGATACAAGACAGTTTCTTATTTTTACTTTACAACGCAAACATTGGTATCAAAATAAGATTTGCATTCAATTTTTTTTTTCAATCCAATACTCAAGTAAATTTAAAAACAAACATTTTCAAAAAATCAAAGTATACATAACATAGTACAATCTTAGTAATAGAAAAAGCACACTAATTTGATATCGGTACGCTACGGAATTTTTCACCAAACGGGCATGATTTCAAAAAATCACGTCAAAACGAATAGCGTACGGGTATTAAATTAGTTCCAAAGAAAATTTAAAGTCTTGAATAAATGAAATAAATCAAGTACAATCATATACAAGCAGATCAAAGCAAAAGGAAAAGTGTAACAAAAAACGGTACTTACGCCTTAACGTCACCGTGGCCCAATTTCTGCCACACAAATTGAGCCATTTTACACCAAAAACTAACTGAATGAATGATTTTTTTTTTCAAATTAAAGGCATCTGTAAGAAAATTTTTGTTCTCTTTTGCTGTTACGAAACCATGGTACGATTCCCATAGCGCAAATTTGGCTGCAGTGACGTTAATGTACAAGTATCCCCAAAAACACAGTTTCTTTCAAAACCTCCATACCATACAAAGGCTGGACTCGGAGTGATGCAAACAAAATGAAGAACATACAAATGTGTTCATACAAAATGTAAAACACTTGTACAGACAAAATTTTTTTTTATTGAGCAGAACACATGGGCAGTAATACTTGAGGAGGTGGTGAATAACGTTAATCAATGTTTCGTTTTCTTTCTTTTTTAAAAAAAAAAAAGACATTTATGGTTCACACTAGGAATATTTACGAAAAGATAAGAAGCTAGAAATGGAATTCCTCCGTGGTTGGATTACTACTGCATTCCGTCCCTGAAAAGAAAATAAATAGAATTATAGCAATTTGAAAAAAAATATGTAATATATATATAATTAGGTAATTAAGTCTTATCGCAACCTATTGGCGACATTACATGAAACGAAGCACCTGATTGCCAATTCAGCGCATACGGCACATGTGGAATTGGGTCACCAATTTGGCGAGTTATCTTGAACGTTGGTGATTAATGCGATAGTACCAATACTTATATCTGTACACAAAAATTCAGATTCATATACTATATGAATCCCATGGCAACGATTTATCGCCAAAGATTAACTGCCTACCGGAAATAAATCGCCAAACATTTTTACAAGTTATTGTAATTTGTTTATGCAGTTCTAAGTGTATGTTAGGACATTTATTGAAATTCTTTAAGGGTTAATACGAAATGATTAAAATTCAGTGATATAAGTAGCAAAGCCCCGACATGTTTTCATTTCGTCGCCAAGTCATCGATGCTTGGCGAAATAAATGATTTGGCTTAAGAATAAAAAGTTTCTTACAAATATTTTGATACCAGAATTTGAAAAAAACTACATAAAAATAAACCACACGGCAAAAAATTAATTTCCATCGCATATCTAATGCCAGATTAAATGGAAAGCTCTAAATTCTTGACGGTCACATGATACATGCAATCACGTCCTGCATTGAATTCAAAACTAAATTTTAGACTTGTTCTACTCGTAAAATCTAGATACAATTTTAAATTTGATAATTGGGTAAAGATGCTCAAGTATAAAGTTTCTTCAAAACATTTTTAATAATTAAAAATATTCTTATACTATTATAAGGGTACTTTTACATCAAGCGCATTTTGTTTATCTACGTGTGTTTATCCAAATATAGCCAATCTCTCCAAATATTATAAACTTTATCCATTCCCCCTACAATTTGAGTAATAGTAAGGTGACCAACCGTCCTCCTTTTATAGATTCTGTCCTTCCTCGAGAAAAGTGTCCTTTTCAATATTTTAAAACCGATCTGTTAATCTCTGTATTCAGAGATGAATCAAACATGTTTCCAAAATGTCGAAGGGTCTGAAACAAATATGACAGGAAATAACAGTTTCCAATGGTATTTTTTTACTTTGTCGCAAGTAAATTGGGCAGATATAGAAAATTGCGTTGAATTTTTTATCGAAAGTAACGCCTGATATTAAAATCGAAGATAATTGTCTGTTTGAAGTAGAAAGAAGACTAAATGTATATTTAAATTCTAATAAATTAGAACAATTGGAAAATCAACATACTGAGAAATTGGTAAAAGATGGGTGAAATGACTTAAACCATTTCAAAAATGAACACATTCCATATGAAAATGTAATTATTCTTGTTGAATTTACGTTGTGCTGCCCTGGAACTAATGCAGCAGTTGAAAGAGGTTTTTTTTTTTCAGTTGGTAATGATTTTTGTGAAGTAACTAGATATGAAGGATATTTTTTGCCCGAACTTTTTCCGATATATTAAAAAAATTAAATGTTGACAAAAAATTCCTCTTCAATGGAAAAAATACTCGTTTAAGATATTAATTAAAAAGAATGTAAGCTTAATTAGCGTATTTTTACTTGAATCAATAAAACGTTTCGTCCTCCTTTTCACTGTGTAAAAAAAAGTCATCTTAGTAATAGCAATTGCATTAAAACCTCATCAATACAAATTAATCAACAAGAATACGATACGAAAAAGAAAAAGTCACCCATCTCTGATAAGCAGCCTCAAGAATTTTTCTTTTTTAAATATTAGACGATGACGTTATCAAATGACCGACAGCTTTTTGGTGTAAAAAATACCTCAAAGTTTATTTTCTTAACAGCCATATATTATACATTTTTTTAATGCTTTTTCAAAGTTGTGATTTACTCTAATATCAGGGGACCTGCGGGGGGGGCCGGCACTATGAACTAGGATATCTGACAGACGTTTACATTGAAGTCATGTACCAGATATCGGATTTGAGGGATCTATCTTAAGAGATATTAGGGAAGAAAAAGAAAAAAAAATAAGAGGCAGAGTTCTTGATGAAACGTATAAACACGTTTTTGATCTTGTCTACCAAACTTTTAAAGTGAGATGAATTAGATAGCTAGAACAGTATTAATTTCAGTGGCTCCGTTAAAAAGGATATCCAATATCCATTTTTTTTCCCTCTTTCCTTCACAAGATTTGATATGTTTGATTATTATTCTTCGCAGGATAAATGACAGATAAGAAGTCCTCAAAAAGTCAGCCATTTATTATTACATTATATATATAAAGTTTGTACAATTTTCGTTTGTGAATCATTAAAGTTTCGAGATTCATTTTCTTTTTCAATTCCTACTATTAGCTCACAATTTCTATATATTTATTTAACTTGTTCAAATTTTCAACCGTAAATAAAATACATTATATAGCGCTAAAATTCAGCTTAAATTTTATACACGCGATTATTTTGGATGACAATACAGTAACTTAATTATAGTTAATAAAAATTAATAAAAACTAATTATTCAAAGCTGAAATTTTATGTACACGATTTTGGATGACAATGCAGTAATTTAATTATTCAAAAAATTACAAATACAGCCACGTTGGCATCATTTTTGGCGACTTGTGTCAAAACATTAAAAGGTTTTTTTTCTCACATTTTAAAACGCTCATTTGAGCTGAAATTTTCTATACACTGTTTTGGGAAACAATATGATAATTTAATTATAATTAAAATCAATTGACTTAAACTAATTACTTAAAGAATTACAGATGCAGCCACGTTAGTTTCATTTTTTAGCGACTTGGGTTAAAACTTTAAAAGATTTTTTTTTTTTTTTTTCACGTTTTAAAGCATTCATTTGAACTGAAATTTTATAGACACACGATTGTTTTGGATGACACAATACAATACTTTAATGATATTTAATGAAAATTAATTACCTATTAATGTTGTGACTGTCATATGTACAGACATTTATATTAATTGTAACTATTTAATAAAAAGTAACTAAAATAAAAAATTTTTCTTGATCTAAGTAGGAATTGACTTTTTTAGTATATTGCTAGTTTTTAATAGACGAGTAGAAAATTAAGTCGCGGAGATTACAACCGTAAAAAAAATAAACAATTCCGTATATACAGCACAATATAGTAGACAACCCACTAATACAATGCAAAAGCCGTTGGTAAGGACTCCCAATACACAATGACAAACCCTTTTTTCTAACATGCCCCAATACAAAAGATACGCTTTTGGCATTAACTCGAGCTATTGTTAAACTCTAGTTCTGAAAAGAATAATTCTCGCTAACATTCCTAATTTTTATTCCCATGCAAAACATTCGTGGGAATGGTGAAAAAAATCGATGTAAATATTGATTTTTTTTCATCGTTAAAGGACGATAATTAATAAACCGAAATGTGTGGGAATTGTAACTAATTGTCCGGCGATGGTTATAAAGCGCGTTATTCTTACAAAAACAGGTGAATGTTTACATTTCACGAGGTAACATTAGACTGATAAAAAACTTAATCTTGGTATTACGTAGTGGCAAGTGAATATAAAAATTAATGAATAAAAATAAATAATAATAAATAAATAATAATATAAATTTAAGTGAATATATAAAATTTCACATTTTTTCTCAAAAGTTGTTTATTTAATTAAAATAGACTCCACTTGCTACAATACACCGTTCCCGACGAGATTTTAATGCCTGTCATAAAGAAACTCTTATCTTTAGAATTAATAAACTCTGATATGGATTTTTTCAGACTGTTTTCATATTTTTTTTCCTACTGTTAAGCCGGTAAAGACTGCTTAAGGTATCCGACTACGTTCGAAACAGTGATTTTAAAAAGGCACATAAATGGATAATTTTCATGACATTTAGTGTCACTTAGATTAGAGTACATGTATAAAATGGTTTTAAGGACATTATGACAAAAAAAAAAATATTTGAATACAATATATTTCGGCTAAAAATTAACTTAAAATAACATTTTTTAAAATTTTCTCCTTTTGTGAAAAAAGCTTCGATTATAATAATATTTTGCCTGTACATAGCTCAGACCTCTGTACAGAGGCTCAACTACGATCTTTGAAAAATTATATAACTATCGGCTTTTTTTTTCTTAAAGTTTTTCCCCTCTGTTGCCGTAAAACATGGATAAACCCACTTCTAAGTTATATATTTCAAACATTCTAGTTGAGCCTCTGTACAGAGGTCTGAGCTATAGACAGGCGAAATATTATTATAATAGAAGCATTTTTCGCAAAAGGAGACTATTTTGAAAATGGGTCATTCTATGTTCATTTTTTGTCAAAATATTGCACTTAAATATTTTTTTTATTGTATTACTATTATTAAAACAATTTTATGTACATTTTCTAATCTATTTATACGCTTTTGCAAAATCACGGTTCCGAACGTAGTCGGATACCTTAAATAAATGAAAGTCAGTGAAAGATCCGGTGAATAAGCTGGATGCAGCATATAATTTCCTTTTTTTAAAATCATTTAAATTCGCTATTGTGTACGACGTATACGTCTGAAGGTTGTCGTGGATAAGTTTTGAGCCAAGCCGAGTAATAAGTGACAGGCATCAATTCGCGCAATGCACTGGTAGTATAACAAATACAAGTGGATTCCTTTTCCCACAATGACTGAACAGGTACTTTGAGTCTTCCCCCCAAGCGATTCATTTTGTACGGAAAATCACTACACCGATGTTTTTCACACACCAAAGCTGCACTTTTTGATTTTTAACTATTCTCTTAAAATGCCTGCTTTATATTGTATGCCACATTAACGGCATTATAGCTACTTTATGTTTGTATAAAAAATTACTGTGTGTGTGGAATATTAATTGAATTCATATCTTTACGAAATTCAAAATGAACAACGAAATGGAAAATCTGTATCGAAATGCGACTATGGCAATAGACAGTACGACTTATAAACAAGGTTATGCCAAAACAAAAAAAGGGATACAAACGTTTACATTGAAAAAAATTCAATATTTATTTCATTTGTACAAATCTAACAACAAACCTATTCTGAAACGTATAAGACTGTAAATTGTTTGTCCTATTCAAGAATCAGTGTTGAAAGTTATTGTGTTTTATATTATTTATTTTCACGTACGTACTATACGTTTTTCGCATTTATTCAAGTCGATTGATATCAAATGCATGATTACGGTTTTCCCGAACTTGACATTTATCCTACTTAAATTACCGAGTGATAATTTTATATAATTTTCCCTCTTACTATTTTACAATCAGCTTCAACAACAGGAGTTGTGTTGTAAATAACCTAATTCACCTTTAAATTTTTAATCACTACTTCTCTCTTTTTAAAAAAAAGGCGCTTAAAAGGTATCCGAACACGTTCAGAGAATTTATTGACAAAATAACATATTTAAACATTATAAATACCAATAAATACTAATATTTAAACAATATTTAAAATAAATTGCCTACATTTCATAAAAATCACAATTATAAGTGAAATTTTAGCAATATTTTAGTAAAACTTCAAAGCAATTTGAGAAAAAAAGTAATACACTTATATTAGTAAAAGTATTACCAAAACAAATTAAGATGCATTTATCTAGAAAATGTACTAAAATTTCAATGTTTTATTAAAATTTGAAAATTTTAGAGCTCTGATTGAGTAAACATTATAAGAAAAGTCACAATCTTTGCGAGACCATTATTGAAATAACAAGCCCTAACTCAAAAAGTATTCACACAATAAGAAATATTTTAGTACATTCTCTAGAAAATAGCATGAATATCAGGTTCAAAAAGTTTCATAGAAATACATTTGTAATATTTTGAGTTATCAGACTCGCCATGATAGATTTCGAACAATTTAAATGCCCACTCTTTCCGTTTTTCTAACTTTATAAAATTGATTGTAGCTTGGCCTGTGGGTAGCGTAGAAACAAAAGAAAGTACGTTTTGTGTAAAACCAAAAGATAGCTCTATTCAATAAAATAGAAAATAAAGATATCCGTCTTGACCGAATTTGGTCATTTTCATCATGTTTGGATACCATAAAAGAACGCAAGTGATCCCTTACAAATCGCACTATAAATCACTTTCCAATAACGGTAGGTAATTCTTAACGCGCTTCCATAAAAAACAGAACAAACACCGTCACCCCTGCACAAAAACGCGCGAAAAAGAGCCTATGAAAAAAATTTCCACCTCCACAAAGCGCGTGCAACGCAATTCTAACCGACAGCGGCAGGTGTTACAAAACTCGACACCCTCACCTCCCTCCCCAAAACTTTTTATGAAGCTCCAAAAAGAATAGTGAAAAGAGGGCAGTGAGCTCAGATGATACTTCCAGGTGAGGGAGGAGGAACCCCGAAAGAGAGAAGCAGTTAAGAGAACAAAATAAAAAGAGCTCCGGAACGACCGTGGGAATTTTCACCCTCACCTGTTCTAGCAACCTTGAGGGGGGGGGGGGCGTGTTGGAGATATTGAGTGAGCTAGCTGCACACTCATCGCTTTGAGTCAGCGCGTTTGTTGCTCTCCACATTTGGAGCGAAAATAGAAATCGTTTGGTACATTTTTCTTTATCAAACGATACGAGTTTTTACCACCAGGTGTTTTGTTTTCGTCTGCGCGGTATAAGTTTTAAAAGATAAAGAGTATTTTCTCACTCTCCCATCACTGTGTTTTGTATATAAAAGAATGCGACTGCGCAGTGGCCGTTGGGTAGTGACGTCATCAATATAAGACCGGTTGAATCACACCTGTTGAAATTAGTCACATTTCGCGCCCCGTGAATCGGTGACTAGAAAAGAAAAATCTGGGAGAGGAAAAATTAGAGGCGATTTAAAGGAAAAAAACAAACAAACGGAGAAGTGGGTGACGAAATACGAGTTTGTAAAGCATACGTAATTATGGCAAAATAAAAAGTCATTCGTTTTAAAATTTTGTTTGTAAACAAAGTTTTTGATAGATCTGCGTAGCATGACAATCGAACTGCAAAATTTGCTTCACTTGTTAATTCTGGATCACTGCAAATCATAACAAAAACAAACCATTACATTTTATGCTTTCAATATCATTAAATACAACTTAAGCAAATGACAACCAAACGAAATATAAATAAAACAAATTAAATTCCTATGGCTCATAAACGCGAAGTGAAATGAATTGAAAAATGTTTTACAGAAATTAACACTTGTTGCATCACTAAAAATTTGCAATACTTGTGAAAATTGACCTAATCGTAAGGGGTTCACAATAGGCTAAAGTGTATGTGACATAGTCGCGTGATAAATGAAATCACGTGATCTAACCAATCAGTTCATACTTTTCCACTTTTGCAGCTTTCTTTTTTTTAAAAAAAGAGCATGTTTGTCATCACTAAAATTGCACATGAGTAAACAAAATGCACTAGATTTAAAAATACACGTATAAATTTTTTTTTTTTAAATTTTGACAAACTTAGAATTTTAATCTTTGAGAATCTTTACCCAATCATCAAATCAAGTCTAGCGTCACATTTGAATTCAATGCAGAACGCGTGGTTGTATATTTATGTGACCTTCACGAACTTTCCCCATTAATTCAAGGTAAAAAAATAATGAAAAAGGTTAAAAGGTGTCCATATATTTGCATAATGCGGATTTGAATCTGAACATTAAATGAGAATATTCATACAATCGCTTTCAGTTTACCATTGGTGAGGCCATTTTGTTCAAATTTATTTTAGATTCAATTGAATTCGTTCACATACAGTATCATCAATTACTCCTCTCCAGTGGCGTAACGTACACCCTCGCATTGCGGGGAAGCTAAGGGACTCTAGGCGGCCCAAACCTTGACTGATGCAAAGTACTTATCTGGGCTTGGGGTCCAAAAACTGAGTTTGCAGGAGGGCCCTAAAATGCGCCGTTACGTCATTGCTCCTCTCCGTTATTTTTCCATGGAGCCCAAAGAGATGGGACTAATGAGTACAAATACGAATAAAAAAAGCAAAGTTATTGGCACAATAGAAAAAGTTCGTCAAAATTGCGAAAGAACTACGTGTCCATTACTTAAAACAACGGAGCAGACGATTTTTAGGGCATATAAAATTCCAACACTGAATGTGCGGTCAGGCGATGAAAACGCCGAGCTTCGATAACGGAGGGTGGAGGAGAGGGCGTGCGCACCAGACAAGAAACCAGGTGGCTAATGTAAACACCACTCAGCTGTTCCTTCCATCTTCAGTGTCAAATAAAAAAATAAAAAATCTTTTTTCTTCCTCTTTCGTCTTCTAGGGTTGTAACAATTTGGAGACATGACGCAACACGTCGTTCCGCGCGCGTTTTCTATCTCCGCCCCTCCAACAGTAAATTGCACCTCTCTCGCAATCTGTGGGATAGTTTAGATTTTGTGCATGCGATTTTTTTTCCTTCCTGTCAACAAATGGCAACAGCGCGTTCTTTATTGGTTATTAAAACTCTCATTTGCAATTCTTTATTGGGTATGAAATAATTACCTATACAGATTTAAAAGCTCGCTGAACTCAATTAGGTAGTTTCTTAAAATGATATAACTTAAAACCTAAAGGTAAGAACCACAATATTCAATAAGCAGATTGTAACTTTCTATAAAAACACGGGGCGGTTTCTGTAGATGCTTGTAAAACCATTTAGAAAATGTTTTCGGTATAAAAACCAAACCGATAATCATAATTCGGGAGAAGGGTCTTAAATTACAAATTTTTCTACAGATCATACATAGGGGTCTAAAAAGGTCCTATAATTTCAAAAAAATAATTAACAAAGACTCACTTAGGTCTTTTGGGTTCCATACCGAAAAGTTTAAAGTTTTTGTTTAATGAGATGCAAACTTGATGGCGCTACCTTCTCGTTTAAAAATACCTTCACCACACGAACAAGCTCAAGTTGTAGAAGGGTTTACCGAATTTAAATCTGCAACACATGTACAGCGCACTGAAGTTTGGAAGCGAGAAAGTTTTTAGATGGAAGGTCTCCCGGAGAGGAAGAGGTCAATACCGTGGCCACCTAGATTTCTAGACGTAACACCTTTGGGGTTTCTTGCGATGATACGTGAAAAAAAAAATTGTCTACCAATCTTCAATTCGAAACGCTGATGTATTGAAAAGTGGAATTACAGCAACCATTCAGAATGTTGATCCTGCATTGCTTCATGAAATGTGGATAGAAATCTCGTATAGACTGTGTATTGCTCTCGTATAGTGTGCCCATTGAAATCTTGCAGTGAAACATTGTAAAATAACTTGCTTTATGGAACGTAAGAAACCGTAAGTATAAATATCTGCTTGTTTAATTGTAATTAATATTGCAGGTATACTTTTGGGGCACCGGGTATTTTTTTTATCACCTTGAAAACTAACCATTAAGTCGGTCAGAATTTAGTTTCATCTTTATGCATATTTAGTAAACAAAGCAATACATGGAAAGTCAGTCATGCACTTAAAATGCCCCCCCCCCCCACCCCTCGCATTTGAAACAACTCAACGGCAAGCACAACTGTCCGAAGACCTCTCCCCCATCTATCATACCAAAAAGCCCATAATTTAATCCAACATGAGCAATGTCAAGGAACGAAGGAGATATAACCAAACGATAACCGGTCAGAACACCCCTCCCCAGAAAAGATTAGTCACTGCGTCTCTGAATCATCCATGCAGATCTTCACTTTCACCGCACCGGCTAAGTTCACCCTTCTTGCTTAGAGGTCAACAGGTGGTCCAACACTTATCACGCAGAACGAAACGCGAGGGGGGATGACTACCGTCTAACCTGGATTTCGTGTATAAAGAGCACACTTACAAACGATAAAAAAAACAGCATATCGTGAGGGGCGGCAAAGATAATGGTTAATCATCAACTTCCGACTTATCCTCAGGTATGACATGCCCAACTAGAATCAAAGAGGCAAAGTGAGTCATAACTAAAAGGCACCGGGGTGGGGGGAAAAAATTCCGTCTTTTTACAACTCAAATCTGTACTAAGCGGAACGGAAACGGACGTTAGAATATTAAAAAAGGAAATACCCCACCACTGATATAAACGATTTGAAGAACAAAGTATCAATTACTAAAATTAGCGACAGGGCGTGTAAAAGCAACTATGAGATAAACCGAGCAGATTGTTGGAGATAAAAGGTTTTGGACGAGCAGCGGTAAGATTGGGGGTGCAAGAAGCGTGATCAAATCACGTGTCACTCCCTTTCTAGCGTGACTGTGTGTTAATTAACGTTGTACTATAAAGCAATACAAGGGCTATTGGTGGCGGACCTCGTTACTTAAAACTATGGTTAAGTGATGAAGACAACATCTGAACTGCCACCCCCTCTCTGAGCCTCGGTCGATTTAACGAGCATCACTTCTATAAGAAGAGGGGGGGGGGGGGGGGAAGGGGCATTGTGGGGGGACCCCACAACACGGGGTCCGCGAATCTCCGATTATCGCCAATAGATCATCTCAGGGTGATTGCAACAAGGTCTCATGCCATTTTGAGAAATAATTGCATTTTACGTGTACTTATTTCACTTAAAAAGCTAGTCCCAAATCTGAGTTTTGAACAATCATTCAAGTCTAGTAAGCGCAATTATTTTAAATGGAAACTTTTAATAATTTAAAACTTATCTGCATAAAATACAGTCGCATTCATATTCAACGTAATTCTTGGAAAATAATAAATGACAAATCTAATGAGATGTAATGCTTAATGAGGCAATTCCACAGAAACAATTTCAAACAGGAAATTTTCATATTTCCACATTCAACCAAGATTATAACTCCGTCAATGCTTTATTTTGCTTACCTGGAACTAACTACCCGTTCACTGAACAGCCCTGTGTATTTCTTGCAGAAACCCCAATACTTATATTCAAGGAAAAAATAATCGTAAATAGATCACGAATAAAAGAATAGGATTACGTTCCACTGTTCCAGATATAACTTACGCAGGCACAATTTAATTGAAATAAATAAATCAATCTCAATATTACAAAACTTTTTCTGCCGAGAAATCTAAATTTCCCTTTAAACGTTCATTACTAACAACCTCTGCGATTTTCCAATTATTAATAATCATAATAAAAAGAAAAAAATCTAATTAATCCATTTGTATTCCTTCCACTGACCTTCTAAAAGGGAAACTAAACATGACAATGGCCTATTTGTTGTGTTGGAGCCATCAAAGAAAGTGAATTATGACATTTCCCTGACAAGCAGTCTGCAGCTCGGTATACAATATATAAATCAAAAACTGCGCAAACTCCTGGAGCAGAAAAGACGCAACAGAAACTCCCTTTTTATTCCTTCCCCCCCTTCGCACGACAAACAATAGAATAACGACCTAAAAATAAAAAGAATTAAAATGTGCGCTCTGCAAGAAGGAAGATGGCTGGCTGCGTTGACTCATCTATGACCATTCTTTTTCCAAGTCGAGTTGAGTTATCTAGTTTCTTTTTCGTTTAGTATTTTATTTAGCAAAACCGCAGAAAGGTTACACGTGAGTGCATGGTGCTGAGTTGGGAGGTGGGGGGCCTCAGGGTCCCTTTTTCATATGCGAATCGTCTGCTTATTACTTTTTCTTGTTACTTTTACCCAATCTTGGTGGCGTTCTTTTGCTTTTTGCTTCTTTTTCCCCCCTCCATCCCCTATTTTTTCTCTTTTGGTCGCTCGTAGGGGTATGTCTGAAACACGTGCACGGAGAAAAGGAGGGGGAAGAAAGAAGGAAAATTATGCCTATGCACATAACACCCCTCCAAGAAACAAGTCAAGCTCCCTCCGCAGAACCTGTTTGGGTTCGGGGCAAAACTCGAACGATACCGTTGATATGGGTCGCTTGAATGGATCAAGGTCTTGCAGCTACTTTTTCACGTGTATGGTACATTATTCATCTGTCAATCATGGGGGCAGCGGACTTGAAATGAAATATCACTTAAAAAGGTGCAGATTGTCTCTTTTCTATCGTTTCAATTTCAGACTTGAAAGCCAATGTATTGAATCAAGAGATTTTCAAGCGGGGACTTGCATCACTTTTTTTTTAACGAGCAAGGATAAAATTAGGAAAGCTATCTCCCAAACATTCCCTGTTGCCTCCCCCTCAAAAAGAAAATTTTTTTAATAACATTGCGTTTCAGTATATATAGACATATCTGTATGTACATTTTAGGGAAGGATAATTTTTTTTTTCAAAATTTCAAGACCTACTTGCATGGAAAAGATGTTTTTTTATATATTCATGAAGGGAAAAATAAAACAAAAAGTTAAGTACTGCAACAAAAGGAATAAAACTTAGGTATTCGAGCTTTTTTTGTTATGGTAAAAAAAAAGCAACTTTAGTTGAAGAAAAAGGCATTTTAGTACTTTAACATTTATTACAATGAAGAGGACATCTACTAAACAGAGACAAGGAAAAAAAAAAAAAAAACAGGGAAATTTTATAAAAATTCTTTATTATTAAATTAAAAAAAAAAACCCTACGTTCAAAACAATTTTTTGAAATCAGGAGAGTAAGATAGATAAATTGCTTGTTGAAATTCTCATCAAAGCTTGGAAATTAATGGCAGCCAATTTGCATCCATTTTTGGGCCTGTTGATTTTCATGCAAGAAAAACTTGACTCGCATATATATGTTGTCCCAAATACAGATAACATTTTCCGTCTATATGGTTTTCTAAATTGTCTTAGCGGGCCGATATTTGCCCATCCCTGTAATCAGTGGCGCACACAGGGGAGGGGGGTCCCCAAAGCCCTTGACATTTTCCCGATTGATTTTAATCCTATGTATATAGTTCACATAATTGAATTAAGTATTGGTTATTAATAATTTTATTAATTAATGCTAATTATTCATTCAATAATTAACTTTACTGTTTTTTTGTTCCCGAAAATCGACAAAATCAAAAGATGTTGGGCGGCGGGCGTATTGGAGCATGATACGAGAATAGTGGACTTTCGACCCCGACCTCCTGAAAAATTCCTGTGTGAGCTACTGCCTGCAATAGAACATCTTTCGCATGTAGGCAAGTTTCGATTAATAATTTTTTTCCCGCTATATAACCACGATCTACCCTTTTTTCCTCTATATATCCCATCCCCCTCCAGAAAAATCTAAATTACTGCTAGTTCTATTTATCCATTCAAACACATACAATACCTACAACCGCAATGGCGGAAGACAAAATAAACAACCGCCTTTTCAAACCCCCAACCCCTTTCTAGATCCCACGAACGCAAAAGAACATTCGATTCCAGAAAAAGAAACCGCCAGACAATTCAAATGAAGGCGTAATAGGAAGAAGGGGAATCGTTACGAAAAAGAAGACTCTCAATGCCCGGTGCTTATGCTTCACTGCCAATTGAAAGGGGCTTTGAAATGGGCTGGCATTTATCTTGTCAGATGCACTTAATGGCGCGGCTGGGGAGGATGTGTACACCCTCCAGGGTGCAATTGGATTCACCCTGCTTTTGATGAAAACGATTCAAATAGACATTGGTAGTGATTTAGAAGGTGGATGCCTAAATTAGATCCAAGGACAATAAAGATTTAATAAAAAAATCAATGACTTAAAATTTCAAAATGTATTTGAATTTCTAAGACTCGTTTTTATCAGAGGAATTGATGGCGATATTTCACAAGGTACAGTCGTCGCGGTTAACGCAAATTTTATTATATAAATACTCCATTCAATGGCTTTCTTGTCTATAACATCAAATAGATTGTTGTATACGTTCATACAGTCACCCGATTCCCAAAATGACAAGATACGTTCTCGCGAAGTCATTTATATATTGGAAAGTATATTTTAATATTGCTCCAAAGAAGCAGGCAATTAATTTAATTTCGTTTTTAGAGCCGATTCCAAGTTAATTTTTGAATGCTCAGAAATCGATCTAAATTCCGAGAAAATTTCATATTTGATCCCAGGGGAGTATGGCCTTGAAAAACGTCTCCACTTTTAAATTTTAATTATAAATAAATTAACATGTATTCATTTGCGGTTTTTGTATTCCATAATTTCTCTTTTTTACAAAATGCTTTATTGCAAGATTTTAACGTGCTCACTATTAGTGGAAGGGGGGGGGACGGATCCAACCCCTCCCCATAGTCCTTTATTTTTTTTTTTTATTGATAATACCAGTCTATACGAGTGAAGTCGTACTCAGCTTTTACTAAAGCGCCTAGATTTTGTTCTTGACATAATGTCACCTATCAGCATAAATCTTTCATGTCACTTACAGATTGTGGATCTTTAGAGTCGTCCTCGTTTATGGGATGTCCGAAATTTACGCCGTACATGTGTTACAGATTTAAATTCGATAAACCATGCTACAACTTGCGTTTGTTCTTGCAGTGAAGTCATTTTGAAAAGAGAATGTTACCAAACGTGGACGTTGCACCATCTAGATGGCATTCAACCAACAGAAATTTTAATCTCTTCTTTGTGGAACCAGGGCCGACTCAAGCAGTTTTGCCCCCCCCCCGTCTCTCTCTATATATATCTATATCTATAATATATTATATATATTAAGCCTTAAAAAATTTAAGTAATTTGAAATTAGGACACAATTACTTGTTATTTCAAGCGAGTGAAATGAAAGGGAAAGAATCGTCTATTTAAGCAGGCCAATTTCTTGGAAAAATAGTCTACTGTTTGCGGGGATCACAACCATTTGTTTTAACTTATAGTAACTACATTCACGACTAAAATAAACAACTCCTGTGGCTCTCTATCTACCAAAACCTTTTATTATCCTTGTCTCCTTTTGGATAGCTGAAACCGGGCATCGTAAGGGTGAAAAGGAATGTACGTTGTGACCACACTCCGGGATGGGTAAAAAGTTACAAATGAAAGATGTGTAAACATTAAATTTCATGATTTAACATATACTCCGCCTAGAACCAACATAAGTTTCCGCAAAGTTACAACATAAAAGAAAATTGCTATTAAATATACAGAATACAAAGTTAAAAAAATAAGACACGTTAAATGAAATACCAAATTCGCACCCAATAATATTTCAGAAAATATATCAAATTTTTTGAAACAAAAGAAAAATATATATATATTTTTTTCAAATTTGATCCAAACGCCGCTCTTAAAATGGGCCACCCCGGACAGGGGTCCGGATCTAGAGCCACCCCTTTTGGAACATAAGAAACCATTCGCGAAAATCTTTTATTTTTAATTCCTTTTTTAAAGCATAGCCATATTTTTTGAACACCCTATATCTTTAAATCCAAATGTTAAAAAAAAAAAAAAAAAATGCTTACGACAACTCTTCTTTGTTCGAACTCTGAGCTCATTCTTCTCAGCTCCCTTCCGATTCCAACATAACTTGGAAGGTTGAGGGACTGGGACCGTTGCCTTTCGCTACATAGAAGCTCGGAACCGTCCCTTCGGGTAGGGTCGTCGATCGCATGTCTGGCAGGAGACATACAGACTGGAAAAGAGAGAAACAAAACGATTAGACATGTTCGAAGAGGCTATTGGCGACAGACCTCATCAAGTGACGAGGACGACATCTGAGCTAGCACCCCCTACATCTTTAAACTACCACACTACACAAATAAGAGATAAAGTGAGTGAATATTAAAGTCGCACTGTTCAGCTACTCGAGAGCTTTTCGCGACGGACTTCGATTTTGAAACATGATCAAGTGACAAGGACGACACCCGAGCTGCACACCCCTCTTCTCCCTACCACACCAATGGGAAGGCGTTTGAGCACTCGACAGATTTAACGTGCATCGCTCCCCTACACGGAGGGTCTTCAGTGGAACTGGGCTCGAACTCATGACACGTCGGCCACGAGTCCGTTACCTTAACCACAAGGCTACCGCGGCCACACACAAACAAGAGCACTTTGAGCCTCAATAGATTTATTGCGCATCAGCCCTCTACACGGAGGATCTTCAGTGGCATCTGGACTCGAATCCGCGACACGCCGGCTTCGAGTTCGTGACCATGACCACTAGGCTACCGCGGCCATATAGAAGATCCGGAATTTGTTTTGTTCTCGCGAGGGTGTTGCGGCAAATTAGGGTTCTATTAGTAATAGGTTTAAGATCTCTGAGGCTGCATTTAATGGAGAGTTTCTAAATATTGTTGTGATCAGTTTTGGAATGCTCAAAAAACTACTTTTTAAAGTATTTCAATAAACAAAA
>BMAV01006213.1:26466-42184 GCA_019973955.1 Trichonephila inaurata madagascariensis | reverse complement strand
CCAATTTTTCTTTTTTTTAGGAGAGGTAAAAAGGGTAATTATTAACTGAAGTGAAATTCATGACAAAGTCTACAGGTAGTTTTCAAAGTCTATCAACGACATTCTCAAGAAATGTGATTTATTATATTTAATTATTTTTGAAGTTATCGCAAAACATAATTTATAAGCAAATCGTAAAAATACGACACGCTTTTATAAACTTCTAAAACTAAGACAGGATCAAGAATTATCACATTTCAAGCACATAACTTCATGATCAAGTTATTTCAACACATCCATTTCCCCAAAATTAGACCCCACTTTCAAGGAGAACATAACGCAAACAAAAACTAAATTGCTTGGAACGGAGCTTACACGAATTTTCAATTTATCATTCAATCTCCGTATCCAAAATGAATTTCAAAAACTACCGGTCGATGCCATTTTAAAATATATATACATATATATATTTCCTACCCAGAAAACCAAAATGTAAACAATATGCAATTCCACCCACAGCGCAAAAACGCTTTCGCCCTTAACAACGATAAAAAGAAAGTTGTGCATTCATTCTGGCATATCCAAAACCCAAATTTCTCTTTTTCCCGAAGAAACATTACTTGGAAATTACACATTTTTTGCTTTTCAATTTCCAAAAGGGGACGATATTTCATAACAGCTTCACACCCGGAACGACTGTACTTTAAAAGACCCCAAAACTTTCTAAAAATACGAAATCTCGCATGAAATATCCACAGGCCATTGTTTATGGGTTAGCGCATGCACAAAATCCATAACAAGACCTCTATCCGCCAGCGTTTATATGTAAAAAAGCAGTGTCTATATTCCTTATGAATTTTCTAACACAGCCCTAAAAACCAGGGGGGTTACTTCAGCTATATATATCCATACATAAGCAACCCTTATTTACACTGAGGCCGTTTTTCGATACAGGAGCAACAGATCAAAACCCGTACTTTTATGGTCGCACAGAATCAGTGGGACCCCAAACAAAGTGTTACAAAAGTGAGGGGGGTCCCCCTATTTTTATAACCCGTCTCGAATTTTGCTGGACTGCTAGTCGCGAGTGTATAAGTTCGAGTAGATCGTAAAAAATGGTTCGGTTTTTATGGAACCCTCTGCCTTATGTTAAAAGAAAGGAAAGCGAGAAGGCTTTTGGAGGCGGGGGCGTCGGAGAAGGGTATATATGCCGAAGATCGTAAAAAAATCGGGAGGGGGTTACAAGGGCGGGCAAAAATAGACTTCTTTCCAAAGATGGTGGGGTCATATAGAAAATTTGACACTTCCAGATTCCAATAAATGTCTACCAGAAGTAGTTTCAAAGATAAAGCAGGTCTCGGGATTGTTGATGTATAGGGTGATAACGCATGTTTTTTGCTTGATGTTTATTTTCCGAACAGAAACAGATAGAGAAAATCGTAAATTATGGGACACTAAAAGCAACTAGATACAGAAAATAGCACAGGTTTGCGAGATGCATGACGTTTAAAAAGATGATACATATTTCGGCAAACATGTTCGCTATTTTCGAATTTTCTATTAAACTATATCTTGTTTTATTACATTATCTCATTCTCATTAAAAAAATTCAACCAATATTTGAAAACGGAAATCAATCACCATGAATAACAAATCAAAATACAGATACACTCACGGTATATAAGGTATCCGACTATGTTCGGAATCGTGAAAAAGTGTATAAAATGAATGTTTGATATATACTAAATCAGAATAGATAAAACTGTTATAAGAATATTATTACAATAAGGAAATATTTAAATGAATTTTTGGGGGCAAAAAAATGACGGAAAAATGACATTTTCAAAACATTCTTTTATGAAAAATGCTTCTGCAATATTGACTATATACAGCTAAGACTTCTCCACTCAGCTTGTGAGCTAGGATTTTTAAAATACGTAATTCACAAGTGGATTTATTCACATTTTAATACATCAGAATAGAGAAATTTTAACAAAAAGCACCGGTAATAATTTCGACTGCAAATTACCTTGAAGTTGTCATTTTTTTAAAAAAAATTCTAGTTCACCTCTGTAGATAAGTATTAAATATGTATAAGTAAAATATTATTATAGAAGTATTTTTTTTTCCCCATAATAGGAGAATGTTTTAATAATAAGTCATTCTTAATTTTTTGCCAAATAATTTTTTTATCATAATATTCTTAAAATAGTTGTACATACATGTATGTTCTAATTTATAGGCGACAATAAGTATCAAAAACATTCACTTATATACTTTACCGAAGTCACAGTTCCGAACTTAGTCGGACATCTTAAAATATCCAGCATTGTTATAAAAAAAAATCAAACGTAAATTATTTCGCTATAAACAATTTACTAAATTATTTGAAACATGAATATATTTCACTATTAAATGTTTTCAATAACACTTGTAAATACACACAGATACAACACCAACTGCTTTAAATTTGAAACGAAATATTTCAACTTGCAAAATATTAAATTAAAATTCACAAATTCTAACTATGAAATCAATAATGTTTATAACTCAAAAAGACATTGAGGCATCGAATAAGCCTTTAAAACTAAATAAATCATAACTCAGGAAAACAAATTATTACAATACCTTCCAACATCGTTAGAAAGTTATTATACGATTCTTCATCTTTTAGAATGTCATCACTTGGAACATCATTTCCTAAAGATTTATTCCACAAAACTTCGCCTTTCAAACATTCCGACATGATGGCTGTAAAATTTTTCCAATCTATTCCGAATTTGCTTACATTCCAATGCGTTTTGGTTTTGGAAAAAGAACCCAACTATCGTGGATAACGAATTCTAAAAGACAATTCCTTTCCACAGTCCATTCGGCAAAATCCAATTCACTGTGCATGCCACCAGAAACATTTCTAATTCCAAAACCACATCACGGCCAAAGACTTAAATAATAAATGAACGCCAAGACGAAGGCTCACCAAAGTCAACAAACCCGGTAGCGTCCACGATTATCAATGGACAGCTATTTAGTTTCGCCAACACTGAGCAAACATAGTGGGTCCGCTAAAGCGCCATTTCAAAGAATTGCCAAACGCCTCCAATAGAAAGTTTGGTGTATATATAGTCTTTGGACACCGAGTCGGAATTTAGCGCCATTATCAACCCGAACGGCAAACATTGGCATGCAAACCTGACTGCTTGGAAAAGTAATGAATGCTTTCATTATGGATTTGATGAGTTTCGGGTTTGGTGTTTCGCGAATCCGAAACGGCTTTTGGGATATTCTTAAATATGGCGTCGAAGGAAAATAAAAGCGTTGCCGAGATTCTTGATTTGGGTTTGATCGTGAATAAATATTAGGCTTCAGGGTAATAGATTGGGCGAGTTTGATTGCTTTGGGTGGTATTTTCTGATTTAAAACTGACCGCGTGCAGGTTTGTTTCGATTATTTAGTCGGATTTCAGCAGTTTTAGCGAAAGTATCAAATATTTTGGACTTTTAAATTTAAGAATTTTAAAAAATCATTAACTCAATAGAGGAAATTAGAAGGAAGTTTGAAAGATAATATAAACAGCTTAGTTACAATCATTTTTTTTTTTAAAAAATAAAACAAAATTGATGTAAAAAAAAATGAATTTCTTTTTGGTACTTACGTATTAGTGACTTTTGGCAAATTTAAAAACACTTTAGCAATTGTGTTTTAGGATGATATCGAATAGGTTGGCATAACTCGTAAGATTTGTGGCTATTAATCACTGAAATGTTGTCAACACTTTGGTATTTAAAATTTTATTCAGTAGCTTTTATTCAGCTATTTTAACATTTAATATCCAAAATTTAGTGAAAATGTATAGTTATTTTCACAGTAAATGATAACAACTAAGCTACCGCGGTCACTTACAAATCTAGAAGCTTATTTAAAAAGAACCCGGAAAATTTTAACATCTTTTGGCCTTATATTAATATAAGTTATTAACTAAATATGCCCTCTTCAATTACGACATCCATATAAATACTCCAATTTACCTTAAATTTTGTTTTCATTTATTAAATTCTGGGATTCGACAGATTCGATTGCATATACAACTCTGACTGCATCTAAATAACGAATTTTCTTTTGTACCACATACACAACACCCTCCTTCCCCCAGAAATACAAAGCCCTCTGAATTTTAACAAAAATAACGACATACACAGAAATCAAAACGAGAATCAAAAATTTTCAACACATCAAATTACATACATATCCATCCGTCAATTACAGAACCGAAAATTGAAACTAAACCGGAATAAATTCCGTCATCAAGGATTCAACCCCACATTAACCCCCCCCCCCCCCGGGGGGGGGCGGAAGAACGTTTTTAAAATTTTTAAAAACCTAAAAGCTTTCCATCAATACATATGTAGAGAATTTGCATAACTCCCTCCCTCACCCACAACAAGCATCATCGGTCAAGTAAAGAACCACAACAATCTATCAAACCCCACCAACAAACAATTGCACCCTCTTTAAATTTACAAGGGGGTCTATGGGGGTGGACCTAATGTAAATGGCTGCCCTGGAATGGGTTTACAAAGGCCTCCATGCAAATGAGGCAGGAAAGACATCACTTTAAGGTCGGTATCCATCTCCCTATATCATCCCATACGAACCTAGTACGGATAGATTTAAATGGCTTCCCATACGTCAGCACTCGAGGCCCATATACCAGGACCATCTATTACTAGTTCCGTGTTTATTGCTGCCAACAGAAATCTGCATACGATTCGGGGCAGGACAACAAAGGGTATTAAAGCGCCGAATATGGGGGTTATCAATCATTATTTAAAAGATACTCTTTGGGAAGTAATGGATTGAGGGCGGTTGTTTATGTGGAAGAGATGGTATTTCGGTAAATTCTTGGTTGAATTGAATAGGACTGAGATATGCAAACATTTGTTGCCAATGTTTCTGAGATATACGTAGCTCTTTAAAGCACGCATAGCTTTATGTATAGTGTTCGAAACAGTATCACATCCAGGATGCCGATTCAACTCTTATGATATAAAATCTTTTAATATATATTTTCTGTCGCATAAAAATGTATACATTAAGGATGGATCAATTTTTTCCCCCTCTTCAGATCTTAAAAACTTAGCAGTGCGGAAAAGATGCTTTTTGGTATATAGATGAAGGAGAAAATAATATAAAAAATTAATGTTTAAGGTATCCGAATACGTTCGGAACCGTGATTTTGCAAAAGCGTGTAAATGGATAATACTTATGATATTTAGTGTCACTTAGATTAGAATACATGTATAAAATTGTTTTAAGGACATTATGACAAAAAAAAAAATTATTTAAATACAATATTTTGGCAAAAAATTAACTTAGAATAACCTTTTTTCTAAATGTTCTCCTAATGTAAAAAATGCTTCCATTGTATTAATATTTTGCCTGTATATAGCTCAGACCTCTGTACAGAGGCTCAACTATGATTTTTGAAAAATTCACATTATTTTCAGAGTTACTACCATTTGAAATAATGATCGGCGTATTTTCTTAAAATGTCTCCCTTCTCTTTTCGTAAAACATGGATAAACCGACTTCCAAGTTATGCGTTTCAAAAATTCTAGTTGAGCCTCTGTACTGAGCTATATACAGGCAAAATATATTAATACAATAGAAGCGTTTTTTACAAAAGGAGAACATTTGGAAAAAAGGTTGTTCTAAGTTAATTTTTGCGAAAATATTGTAATTAAATAAATTTTTTTCGTCATAATGTCCTTAAAACAATTTTATACATGTATTCTAATCTAAGTGACACTAAATATCATAAATATTATCCATTTACACGCTTTTGCAAAATCACGGTTCCGAACGTAGTCGGATACCTTAAATAAGGTTTTAAGTTATACTCATAGGGATAAATATTGAAAAGACTGATCACAAACTCACATAAATATTTACCGTTTATTCCACCGCATAACGCCACCTATGCTTTCAAACTACAATTTTTACACTTAGGTATATTCGCCGCTTAACCCGCACTCGCTTTTACGAAGAAACCAGAAATGTACGTGTGTACAATATTATCTTTTGAAGTCTAGATATAGTGTGTAAGTGGATAATAAAAGCATGGAATGAAATTAAACCTGGCATAATTTAAAAGTCATTTTTAAAAAATGTGGCATAACAATCTAGATAGAACGGGAGATATGATTATTTATGGATCAGAGTTAACAGTGATGATGAAAAAATCAAGCAGATATCGATGTTGTATCAGAAGATAAAACGGAAGACGAATATAAAGAACTCTTTTCATGCTGTCTAATAATTAAAATTCATAACGCGTGTCATTTCTTTTAAATAAACAGTATTAAGACATACGGAAGAAATCTTTTTTACACTAATCTTTTTTTTTAGGCTATCATTCTTATACCCGAAGTATAACGTGCCCCCCGCAAATGTTGAACCTATTTTTTTGAGCTAAAAGTGTGCGTTATGCGCAGGTTTTCACGGTAATATTTTTTTCCGCATCCTGTATGAAAAAAAAATATTATTTACCACAAATATGCATGTTTTATACAATTTTAATCATGATATTTAACTTTTTTTTTCAAGTCATTCAAACAAAAGATGCACTTACATATAATATTAAATTTAAAAATAAAATAAAGGAACATTTAACAACAATATTATAATTAAGTTTTTAAAATTAAAAGGATCTAAACAAGAATCTACTAAATTAAATAGAAATTCAACAAAGACACAGAAGAAAAGCAAGATATAAAAGGTATGAAACAACAAAGAATGTTTGCATAATGTGTAGCTCCAAAATGTGTGTTCCCTCTCCCCAACGAAAAACAATGAAATATAAATCGAGCCTTTTCATAAAACAAATCAAATTTATATACATAAACAGAACTTTAAACATTCCCCTTCCCCGAAAAAAATTAATTTTTACCTCCAAGACGATTCATGATCAATAAAACTCGATAATGACGAATAACTAGCAACATAAAAAATACAGTATTTTTGAATAGTAAATATTTAAAAAAATAAAGCCAAACGATAAATCTCAACCGTACTTACAAGGCAATTGTAGATCAAATCCAAGCGTACAAAAAATCGTTTGCAGGGCATGGAAGAAACACGGACACCTAGCCACATCCATCTCACCAAACGATAAAAATCCAGTGCAGCAAAAGGACTCCGCTCTCATTGTGAAAAGCGTAGCAAAATGCAAATAAATAAAAACTACAGGAAGTGCTAAACATGCCGAAACAGATTTAAATACCGTTAGCCAAAAAGAGAAGTCAAAAAATAGGCCTTAGGGGCCCATCTGTGCTCACTTTTGCGTAGATCCTTGTAAGATGTCATACCAACGATTTTTATTAGTCATAACCAGGATCGAACATGACTCAACAAGTTGCTAACTGTGAATTAAATCGTTTGTTACACACACCTAAACAAAAGCTACACCAAAACGGGATGTACCTGCAGAATCAATCACCATAAAATATGGGCAATAAGCTCTAAGGTGAAAGTCAAAAAACATGAGGTTTTATATCTCGTAATTAACGACTAAGTAATGTACAGCAGACATGTAATTACGGCGAAATTAAAGACAAGTTGAGATGTCATTAGAAAAAAAGAAATAAATAAAAAAGATAGAGAGCCATTGCAGAGAAAATTATTATCTTCATTTGTAGAAAGTGTGGTAATTATTTTTATCGACTGTATTTATTTTGTTAAGATACTTTTTAGAGAAAGGATAAGTAATTAAAAAAAAAACTTCACCTAGATTCGTTTTTAACTGTAACCTGTCTCAGTGTGAACTTGATAAAGAGTAAACATTTCATCATCGATCACGTGTTACACTTTTTGTTATTGTATTGGTTTATTGCAGTCGATATTTTGTTATTGTTTTAATTTTACGGTTTCGAAGGTCGAATATATAATAAATAATTAAAAAAATTGTTAGCTAAAACAAAAACGTTATTCATCGGAGCTTAAATGTTAAAAATTTAATAAAGACCTTTTTAAAATTTATTTACAATGTGTTAATTGGAATGAATAATTTATTTGATTAACAATTGTTCCAAGTAAGTGGTTATTCTACAAAAAAATTATATTATTGTTGATACACTTTTATTAAATACCAAAAAAAAAAAAAATTTATGTCGTAAAATTGATTTTAATTCAGAAAGAAGCGTCATAATCCTTTACAAGAAGCGCGTATCAAGTACGACCATCAGTTCCACTTTCACCATCGCCGATAGATGGCACTGCGGTAGAGCGAAACTCAAGATGGAAAATAGTGGATTGTCTGTATTCAACAGTTTTATCATTTCGCCTGTTGATTTTCTCCTTCCGCGTTATGGAGAAACAAAAGCTTCCATATTTAAATGAATTGTTTTGTTGTTGTTGTTTTCCGCAATGTTTTGCGGTTAATGAAAAGGTCAAAAGCAGACATTTTTTGGAGGAAATGATTACAACATATACGCTGATATTTTGTAACATTCGATTTGTTTACAAACTTTCATTGACAGAATTCGATGGAATATTTATGAATATGCATTCAAATATTTTGTAAGGATATTGCAGCTATTTTACGATACCGTAGGTAGTGTTTGAATTTCTTAATGTATATAAGTGTATCGTTAATAATATATATATTTGTTTTTGTATTGCATTAATTAGTTTTTAAAATACTGATATTGCGTAAAAATTGTACTAGAAGTGACCTTGAATGCTTTGGTAAAAATAATAATGAAATTTGCGTAATGAAGTGTAACTTAAATTTAGTTCTTTTTGTAGGAAAAGCTTATGAGGCGAATTCTTTAAAATCTTCATCAAATAACTGGTCGAAAGGGCTGATACGTAAGCACCCAATTTTTATAAATGAAAATAGAAAAATCTGACTTACGGCCGGAACACAGTCACATGCTTTCAGTCACATGATAACGACAATCACATGTTTTCAGCCAATCAGTTCATAAAATCATGTGACGTCATAGTCGCACGATAAATACAATTATGTTTCCACACAGTCAGCTCATGCTCTTTGCTGTTGCCAACTTTAGCTCTGCGTGGAAACTTTCTTTTAATAAGTCCATATTTTTCAACAATAATAACGAAAAGAGGTAACCAAAATGCACTCAATTTAAAAGTAAAGTATATAGTATATATATATATTCTTTTTTAATTTTCAAAACCTTTTTGAGAAGTTTTGTAACATTTTTTACCCAATTTATTTACTTGAAATTACATCTAAATTCCACAAGTAGAACAAGTACGAATTTTGTGGAGAACACGTGATTGTATTTATCATGTGACCCTCCTGAATTTAGCCCATTTCTAAATTCGATTTAAGGCCCGTTGGTCGAGTAGTTGCGTATCGCACTTCTACGCCACAGGTCCGGGTTCTATTCCCGTGCTGGGCAAGGTCGATTCAACCTTTCATCCCTACTGCAGAGGGCCGATAAATGAGTACCAAGCTTTCTTGGGGACAAACACTGGGGGTTTCGCTTCGGACTGACCACCTCATCGGGACATCTGCTCAAGCACCTCAGCGCCCAATGGTCACGTATACTGGGAAGGGCACAGTAGGCCCAGGCCCTCATGGGCTGTTGCGCCACTGAGTTAAAAGTTTTAAAATCGATTTATTTATAAACAAATAAAAACTGAACATTTAACTACTGGAAAACAGAGCATTGTAGGAGGGGAGGGGGGACGTCTCATTTACACAAAAAAAGAATGAATCAATCCACCCCCGCTGCGAATGGCATCCAATCTTGCAATGATAATGGTATCATCTTGATAATGAGAATTTCAATAATGTACGTAAGTAGGGAAACCTCTGACTAATGCAACACCACCATCCCATTCAACTGTATAACCATTGAGTTGAAAAATCGCACATTTTTTCCCATAGGTCTTATCTTCAACGTCAACCAAACGTCGCCTAAAGCGGTTAGCCTCAAGAACGAAACCTAACCCCACAACCAGGATTAATAAGAATTAGCAAAAAAAATAGCATCGTTTCCTATTTTAATCCATCAACTCATCCCCCCAGAGTCACACTGACACCATATATAAACCCCCGATTAGTCAATTTAAATCTGACAAATACTCATCACAGCCATGGTGTCGAGCACAATAAAACGTTCGCCAAAACAAATCCAGAATCCTATGGGCGACATTCAAATCCATCCTCAAATTTCCTACAAGACACGTGTATCTACGCTGGAAATCACGACTGTGGGGTGGATTCATGCCCCGTGGGGGTTAAATGCATAAAACCCCAGGGGGGAAAACGTGCGGGGGATTATTAGAGGTGATAGCGATCGCAAACATTTGCATTTGTTAATCACTAAGGTTGTGTGTGTTGTGTTTATGGGGTTTTTGGCTCGGAATTATTATAAAATAATAATAAAAAAAAGCAGGAATAGAACCAATGAAATGAAGGATCCAGCCTCGCTGGAAAGACCGGAATGGCAATTAGTAATGGAAAAAGTGATTGGGGGAACCTGTAAGATCGTATCTGATAAAAACATTCGTATCATCAAGAGAGAGGCCTGGGGGGATGTCAAGTTCCTTGTAGTTTGCTAAGAGTAAACGGCTATTATAATCTATCTTCTAAATGGTATTGGAAATGAAATGCATCCAATGATATGGTTTGTATTTTTATTGCTTCGGTCCATAGGTGGGGTTGATACAGTAGAAAAATTAATCGACGATACTTATTTTAATGTTAAGACAATTAAGTAAAAAGCTTTTTTATACCATTTTTATAATGTTTCTTTTTTCAGTATATGTCTAAGGTCATATTGATTGTAAAAGCATTTTAAGTAGAATTTTACATTAAAGAATAAAGGAAGAGTGAGATTCACTCACTCATCACGAAATCTTCAGAACTATTAGATCTCTACAGACTTGAAAGAAGGTTAACTTGTTTCTTTTGTTGAGTAGAGATCCGATAAGAACGCGTTTTCATCAAATCGATCTCCCTCCCCCCAAGATGCTTAAAGGGCATTTTATACGTAAAAAAATTTGTGTTTTATCGGCTGTAAGACCAACAAATGAAATTTCGTAAGATTTTTTTTGTTCAGTAGAAATTCGCAATGAGAGAGTTTTATAAAAATTGCCCTCTAAAGGGGTTGTGGGAGCGTTAGAAACAAACATTCTCCTTTAAGAATAAATTTTTGGTGAGATAAATAAGTTTTATGTATTGGTTATTGTGCATTTTATCCAATAAAAAAAATAGCCAAAATTTTCCGTATAAAAAATGTAGACATTCAATAATATCAGCATTTTTTAAATCTTTTTTTCAGAGATTAGCCAGTATCCAACACAAGTACCAAAACTTTGTGTATTCAGTGGACTAACTTTCATGGTAAAAAAAGAAAAGAGAATCAAAATTAAAACGCAATTCTTACACGGAATTTCAATTCCGTTTACATTTCTGAATCCATTAAAAACTTCAATCTATTCGAAGTATAAACAACTAATTGATTTTATGCTGACATTTAAAACATCGACCATCCTTGAAGAAATATCACACGAACAACTTCACAGAAATATAATTCTATAATAACTATATTCACACTGAATACAAACGATTCCAATCCTTGAATTGGAAAAATTGATATTATACTATGATTTATTATACATTCTCCGTTCGCAAAGACAAAATTATAATGAAATGAACGCGTGCGTAGTTGGATAATTGCCAAATCATTGCAAAACACAGTAAAGCATACTCTTTTTTTTTTTTTTAAATTAAGGTTATCGTTGAACCCATTTATATAATGCTGTAGCTTCTAATTCATTATGTAAGCAATGAGTCGACCTTTTACTGTTTGGTTTTCGAGATAATTGCAGACTCCGGTGTTTATTTTTAAATAAAATTAGCGTAAATTGATCGGGTTTCCACAGGTCACAGAAAAGTTATTAACGATTGTATGGCGTGAAAAAGGAGAGATGCGGGATTAAGATAGGGACTTGCGAATTTTGTGCAGGACAGAAGATAAAGTAGATGATTATAATAATAATAATAAAAAAACTTAATTGTTATTATTATACTACGGTTGGAGTCAGTGTCGATTTAAGCTAATTTCGGGCCCTGGGCGCAGAAGATTTACAGGCGTCTCGTGGCACTCGTGGATCGAAATTTATTACCAGAAAACCTGATTAAAAGTGCAGCTTATACGGTTTCTTACAAGCCCTTCCCATAAGTACTAAGCTTCTTCAAAAAAAGTTATTTTAAAATTAAAAAAAAAAACCCTTATACTATCTGTTTATTGTAAAGTCAAATGCATTTTGTTTTACCTATGTGCGTTTTTATTGTTGACAAATATGTATTTTTAAAAGTATCTGCATACAGAAGGCAAAAGTTTGCAACAGCAAAACGCATCAAATGATTGACTGGAAAAACGCGTGTTCAATTTATCTCATGTGACTATGACGTCACAAACCATTAAAATTTGGGTATTTTTTGGTTAGCCGGGAGCAGGAGATAGATCGCCAAATGTTGTAAACTACAGCAGCAATTGTTTCTTGGCCACCTCCATGCAGTTTTTAGTAGCAATTTTGTAGAATTAGTTACAATTTATTAGAAATATTTTTTATTTGAGCATGTTTTGTGTGTCGTAGCCAAAAGTGTTCGCTTAGCGAGAGCTGCGCTCGACTAAACGAAAAGTGCCAAAATGGTTATCATATTCTGTCTAATACCTTACAATGCCAAATGGCTTCCTTAATTATACATGCTTTGGGTAAAATTAGCGCCAAGAGACGGATTACTCAAACCTCTCGTAATGATTATCGAAAATTCGGCAACCCCAAAACATTTTTCCTGTACACACAAAAAACCATTTTTTAAAAAAAAAATCGAAATTCATTACAAAATTACTACTTAATAAAACTACCTTAATTCACTCATCTCATAATAAAGCATCATTATGCAATAAACAGAGCATTTTATTTGCTTCTAATGATCTTTAAATCAAATTTATGAAAGGCTTCACATCAGCGTAAATTATTTCCTCGTACAACACAACTCGAATCGAAGCAATTCCTAATGAGCAAAAGATAGCTGCTTGCGCAAGGAGCAATCCCTAACGACGCTAAGTGTCCCGAGAAGAAAGAGCGAAATTAATCACCCCAGAAACTCAGAAGACTGCTCCACTAATCACTATCCCCTGGGGTCAGAAGTCACCCCAGGTTCAACAAACTCAGCGCCTGGAGGATTCATTAAAATCGCCCCAGGTAACCACGCCAGGTAATAAAGTTCAGGACACAGATAGATCTGAGCGCCCGGGAAGAACTTTTCTGTTTTCATTTCACTTCAGTTGATAACGTAATGGAGACGAGATAAATTTGGTGACAAGAACATATGGAAGGGATGTTCTTGCGAAATCGTTTGCTGCCTGGGGATTGGGACATCGGGAAGTAGTTTGGTGGTGGGGGTATGTATGCATTGAGAAAAAAAAAACGTCCTTGCTAAGGGTGGTGTGAAAGAAAATCGTTTATTTGAGGAAGTATAAGAGGGTTTCGTTGATGGGGCAGAGGCGTGGTCGCGTAGTTTTACTCCGTAAAAGTGTCCCAAATTAATTTATTTTAAAAATAATTACACATTTTTTACTATTTTGTTATAGCGAATTTAATTGCATTATTAAAATTCTTTTTTACGAACGATATCTTCAATGTGCAAATTATTAATTCGATAATTAAAAAG
This sequence comes from Trichonephila inaurata madagascariensis, assembly GCA_019973955.1. Lineage (NCBI taxonomy): Eukaryota > Metazoa > Arthropoda > Arachnida > Araneae > Nephilidae > Trichonephila > Trichonephila inaurata. Next base: position 28,482 of record BMAV01006213.1, on the reverse strand, counting down.
AAGAAATATACGAAAACAGAGCTTGCCAAGCGCACTTGGTATAGTAACATAATAAACTTTATAACGAAAAAGACTTTTAAGATATGGAAATAGAAAATATTTTTTGATTTATTTACCTATAATTTTTCTACATGCAGTCATTCAGTCTTTTGATGCAAGTATGAAATATAAAAACATAGGTATTTCAAAAGGAAAAATTGTGGTGTCATTTTCAGCTATTTCAATCAGTGGCGCACACAAGGGGAAGGGGGGAGAGGTTCCAGGTCCGCACCCTCCCCCACATAGCCCTTGATTTTTTCCCCCGATTGATTATAATCCTATGCATATAATACGTAAAATTTAATTAAATATTTGTTATTACTAATTAATTTTTTACTGTTTTTTTCCCCCGAAAATCGACAAAATCGCAAGAATTGGAGCGTGATACGAGAATGGTGGACTTTCAACCCTCGATTCCTCCCTCCCCTTTGAAAAATTTCAGGTTGAAAGATTTCAGCTATTCTTGTTTCTTCGTATCTACATATAATTGAGTGTTTATTAACGCCACTCTCTAAAACAACACAAGGGATACTGGCAACGGATCTCGTAACTTTCAGCTGCGTCAAGTAAAGAGGACGCCACCGGAACTGACACCCCATCTCCAAACTACCACACAACGTAAACGGGAGGACTGAGCCACAACAGATTTGGCGTGCATTAGCCCCTCTACACGGCGGGTCTTCCATGACACTAAGGATCGAACTCATGACACAACGATCACGAGCTCGTGACCTTGACCACTAGGCTACCGTGGCACCCAACATCGCAAAAAATAATTACTTGAAATAAATATTACCCTATTTGGGACATAATTTTCGACTGATGTTCCTTTTTTGTATCAATATAAAAATTTCATATATATGTATATTTAAAAAAAAGTTTTTCGTGATGCGGTAATAAATTTATTTATACGTAAGGTACAGCTACTAAAAGCAATTAGAATCGTATCTATCTATACACAGATATCAGTAGTTAAGTAAAACAAAAGCACCTCTGAATGCATTTTGCTTCGAAGAAGAAAGAAAAAATTCGTTCAAATTGAAGGGGAGCTGAAATCGAGGAAATTTTTACTGTGTTTGCAATCCTATGCCTTATCCATTATAACCCATAGTTTACCTTATCCATGGAAATTAACCTTATTATACCTGTTTAAATCTTATCGAAAGCAAAATTTCACAAATGGGAGATACTTTAGAAAACTATTAAAATCTTGGAAAAAATGTAATTATATATATATATATATATCGGCATGCAGCCATTCTGAAGAGGAAATCCCTAGTGGTCCTCAAGGTCAACAAAAAGAATTATGCATATGGTTTTGCTTATCTTATCAATTCACAACAAATAAATCCTTATCTTTTATTTATCATTCAGGGAACAGCAATAAAGACCCGATATAGATAACAAAGAAAGTTATGAATGTTGTTTGTCGATAAATTTTTTCAAATCCGCAACCATTTCGTAAACATTTCGCATTTTCTGCCAAACAAGGTAATGCGTACGACACCGGATAATCAATAGTTTTATTTTTAGAAAATCCGACGGAGATACGAAATATTTTGGAAACTCAACCTAGTGATATCGTATTGTACATATAATTATCACTGGTCAACGTTTTGATTTTGCACAGGGAAGAAAATATTCGATAAAGGACAGCAACGTGGTTGTGGAAATTTAAAATCTCGCGGATGTCACGAGGGTTTATTATGACTATCAGCGATGACGAAGTTTTCATTACGTTTTTGTAAATATGCATGACTATCCATGTTATTTCAAAACAATCCCGAAGCCCATTTAGTAAAGGAAATCCTAATTTCCACCCTGAAAGTTCGCTTTTTTACAGTAAATGTTAAAACGTAGAGAAACAACTTCTACACTTGGATGGAAAACCTTTGTTTTTTTCCCCTCGTTCTATCTCGGGAAAAGATTAGTGTTGCTAAACCAGGGGTACTCAACCTTTTTTTCCTGCTGCGCCAC